>KB298310.1:1816-13966 GCA_000328365.1 Capitella teleta | reverse complement strand
GTGCAGGCACTGATGCTTGAGAAGCTATATATTATTATGTGAATGATCATTTATAAATTTACCGATGAAAGGTTGTTGGCGAATTGTGGTGATATCGGTTTGAACAACTGACAACGACACATTTGCGTGTCATGATCTCTCAATCGGGAAAATCTTCGAACGTCGATTGATCAACAGAGCCAGACGCCGGAAGTGTTCGATGGAAAAGTGCGTTATGATATCACCATCAGAACACACTTTTTACGCGCGCAATACGGTAATGCGTAAACCAATCAGAAATGCGGAATAGGTAGTCTACCGTAGACCTACTCAAACTCTGTAAAAGTACAGTGCCACTTCCTTTTGCTTGCTACTTCCGATAGTCTCAGCGCCGTGGACATACACTGGCCAATAGGAATAGTCCATCTATAGAGTCCATATCATTGCATTTGTTAGTTCATTCTAAGAAATGAATAATCACGAAAAAAAAAAAAAAAAAAAAAAAAAAAAAAAAAAAGGAAAAAGAAAAGAAACAACAATATTATATAACCAACCTGATCGTTGCCTTCTTTGTGGCATCGGGGCCTGGTTAATATATGTCATTTGATTTCAAGAGGCGAGATGTTTATATACACCCCGATGAAAAGATAGGAGACAGCGAGCATTTCACTCGTGATCACGAGAGTAAAAAAATAAAAAAATAAAAAAAAGATAAAATAAAAAAAAATAAAAAAAAAGAGAAATCAATCAAATTTCTAAGTAATTCAAGCGATTGAAACAATCAAGAACACAAAATAATGAGAAATCAATAAAAAAAACAAATTGTTCATTCAATTGTTCGTTCAATCCATTGTCTAACGAGCAGACGACGCCACACCACCAGTTCGGTGGAAGCGGCCAACTGAGTGTTACGCGGTGCAGCCATTTTAGCACCTCTATGGTTGACACTTTTACATACCTTTGCCGTTGTAATTGATGAAAACCTGTCTTTTAATGTACAATTCGACAACCTTATATCCAAGTGCATCAAAGTTTGCGGTTTTATTAAGCCTAGTGTTGGTATCAATGCTTCTTCTGTTGTTGAATGTTCTCTTTATAAATCAATGTGTTTATCTATTCATTATCATAGTTCTCTTGTTTGATCGCCTCATAATGTTTTTAATATTAAGAAAATTGAGTCTATCCAGCGTTCGATGACCAAATAAATCTTAAACAAGTCATTTCATATGTTCAACGCTGTAAGGATTCAATTTTGAAGATGTTACCATTTTGTTTTAGAAGAGAGATCAACGATCTTTTATTTTTGTATAAATACATTCATGGTTTTAGTTCTGTTGAATTTAGCTTTGAAATATATTTTACAACTCACTCACGAAACCTTCGCTCTGCGAGTGTTGGTCTTTTAGCTGCTCAACCTGTTCGCACCGAATCTTTTTAATTAAAGCATCTAAAGCATTCTAATCGCATTGCAATTCGATTGTGGAATGCTTCACTTGATCATAGGCGTAATTAATTGCAATTCTTTTTTAACATTTTAAAGCAGAAATTGAATGTATTGTACATCGATAGGCCAATGGATTTTAAATCGGGTAGTATTTGGACCTATTTGGACCTATTTGGACCTCGAATTGTCGTTGCCAAGTTTTTATGATAATTAATGCCCCGTTTTTATCATACCACCGTGTATTTTTTTATCGCCAGCAGCTATAAGGCATCGCCGATGCAGGTAAATTCGATTTTTCTCACCAGTCGAATGTACCGTTCCATTTTACAACAATTTCCCTTGAGATTTTCTTTCCATGAACTAAATTAAGGTCAATTAAGGTCAAAGGTTGACACATGTGCGGGTTCTTTTGGAGTGCACGCACGTTGTGAGTGTAGAAGCACAAACCACGATGTCTTGGTTTTAACTTTTAAATGTCATTTGTCTTCTACTGGGCTTCGATTCTTGTTGGAGCTTTGCATACGTCGATTGAAATCGTAGGCTATTATATGTTCATGTCAACACTCCGGTTATGCACAAGTCTCCATTCTCATTTGCATTTCATTTTTTTAATACTTACCTTTTTCGCGTCACGAGGGGCTCATTAATATTTATGAGCTCGCAATTGGACGTTTTTTACGCTTCGTCGCATTCACACACAGATGTTGCAATAGCGGGAATCGAAATCTGAGACGTTATGTAATTAGTTGGTGGTAAAAAGTTGGAACCAAATGATGGTGATGCTTCCTGTTTAATCAAACATTCGTCATTCTTTCTTCGACGGTTCGCGAGTTGTTTGCCACCTTTCGTTTCTGAATGCGCCCTTTAAGCTCGTTGGGAAGAGGGTGCGCCAAAGGGATAATTCAGGCTGCCATGCCTGTACAACATGTTTCGCGCTTTTTACCTGTACTAAGGCTACACCGCACCCTCCGTCTACGCGTCATCACCGTAGTGACAGTGAATGATGGACTTCCCTGCTTCCGTCCATCTACCGGACCGCAGACGATATCGTCAGATCTCTCGGACCGTAAATAAATGGCCAAACAGTTGAAACGATGAAGTTGAAACGCGACACTCCACCCGACGCCATTTTGCTCGCTCGCCCGGTTATTGGCCTTTCAGAGGCCCACATTTATCCCCATTAAATCGCCGTGTAATCGCCTATATTTAGGGCGCGGCAGCACTTGCGGTGGACCCTTGGAAGAATGGGCTGCACTGGCCCAGGAGTGGATCCGAATTCACATCCGCAGCATGCGCTGAAGGTGCATGGCCTGTTTTTGAGGCAATGAGGGACCACATTCATTATTGATGACAATTTTTATGCATTTTTTTTTCCAACAAAATAATCATTCCATCTAAAGTGTGATTTTGCGTTTTGACTCCTGCCCCACATTCATCATCCTTGTTGATTCCACGTGACCGCCAGAAACACCAACTTCCGAATAATTCATCATGGATGGAAACCCAACACACCCACTAAATACTAATAATGTATCCACGATAAATGTAGTTTGCATTTTGCGTTGAGCAGCTCAGCGTTCTTTGAGCAGATCGCCGCGTGTTCAGGTGCAGACGTCGCACGTTTTTCTTTTTCTGCTTTTAGGTCCTTTGTGTTTCTGTCTGCGTCGCAGCAAAATCTTGAGTTAGTTTTCAAACTGCGGAATGTCCAGTCTTGTGCAGGTCAGTGGTGTTTGTGTAGAGATGTTTGTGATGATATTATTTCTTGCGTTTCGTGATGCATCTAAATGTATTTTTATTTTATTGGTGTGTCTGTGTTGCCGAAGCTTGTCATATACAGTGTATTGAACTAAGTGGACTGTATCTTGAAAGGAAATTCCGAATAAAGCTTCTTCCAGCAGATTCCCAGTTGGTCTAGTGGTTAGGATTCGGCGCTCTCACCGCCGCGGCCGGGGTTCGATTCCCCGACTGGGAGATCATTTTGTATGAATTTTAAAATGATATAAATATAAAAATACAAACATTCACTTAGTTTTAATTGAAATAATATTTTGTATTCTAGGCACATTAATTATGTGGTTTATAATATCTCCCAGTTTGGAAATCAACCCCGGCCCTCGCGGTGGGGACGCGAATCCTGGCTCCCCAAACAAACAGCAGCGCTGCTGTTCCCTTGGGGAGCTTGCCGAAATTCTTATCCTAAATATTCTTAACTACTAGAGCAACTGGAAATGATCCTTGTACTGAATACGAGCATAATTATAGACATTTTACCTTCATGTAACAAACATCTTAATCTCTTCTGAATACCCCAAAAGACTCTTGGTACACCTTTAGAATTACCCAGACGCCCCGAGGGGAGCTAAAACACAGTGAAACACAATAAAAATTATTGATAAATATGGAATACACAATGTAAGAAATTCAGTGACTGACATGCGCTAAATGTTAATTTCATAATTCAGGTTTAAGTCACGCCACTTCTCAACATGCGGCCGAAGAAGGTAAAACGCCAGAAACGAAATGCGAGCGAAACAAGTGCGATAAGCACTCGAGTGGAAAGGTTTTTTCGTCATGAGGCATGGTCCTCGTCTTCGGATGAAGAGGATCAGTCCGGTGGGTGAAGGAATCCCATTATCTATTATATCAACAAGTTTAAAATGTTTGTATTGAATAGACATACGTCAATAAATAAATAAATATCCAAGTTGTCGTACATAAAGATTAAGATCGCATCATTATAATATTATTATGAATGTTTTTTTAGTCCCTGGTGATCGAAAGAAATCCGAAATTGAATCTGACATTGAAGACACTTTAGATGCAACCAAAATGGCTTCTTCGTCAACCAAACTTTGTCTTCGGTCGATCGATGCCAATCTGGAAAAAAGAGAAGCTGAATTCACACATTTCATCAAAAGAACCGAAATTGACACCAAAAAATGTGAGTTAAGTTTTGTTCGTTGATTTGGCGAGAAACTTGGAGATTAATTGACAGAGGAGCCATGAATATTTTCACCAATTATGCCTCGTAAGCCTTATAACATGGCTAATGTACTAATTTACATGCCGACATTGAACTGTCAATGTATATGTGGGCATAATTATATTGATGTAGAAAAATTTTTCTTTCAATTATCAAAATTAGAACATATAAACTTCCTCTTCCCCTTCCTCTTTTTAATGGAAACGAAGTTAAAGACTGTTGCTTTCGTAGATTTCGAACACTTCGTCAATACAAAGTACATGATGACTCCGCAAGAGCGCATCTTCCGCTATGCCCCCACCCTGGACCTTGTAGATGGCGACGGCCCTAAGATTCCCAACGACAACACTCGGTTGGGTCACGTGGTTATTGATGACGTCATTAAAAATGTCTGTTTCAGGGCCATTAACGCCCTCAAGTACGATGCTGTTGGTGAATTTGCCTTCTCCTGCGGTTCAGGTATCTAATTTTAAAATTTTTCTAAAGCGATAATTAAACTGACAATAGTACTGCATTATGGCAGGGTTCTAAAAGTACTCTGTACTAAATCTCAAATACTAGTGTGTACATCGAATATTTAATTCGGTGACCTTAATTAACGAGATACCTGTCATTAGAATATCGTTCTGTTACAATGATCAAATGAGTATCTTTGGGGGTTATGGAGACATTGGTATGTTCCTTATATCAAGGTATCGGTGGATGAACAGCAAAACGAACGCAACGGTCTGAAACATTGCAATGGTCAGTGGAGGACCCTACAATTGAAAAATTGAAATAAATATCCGCTCACATTCTTAATCGGTTCGGAATTAAAGAGACACGACTCATTCAAGCAGAGGTGGGTGCCGTCTCTTTGTGTTTTCACAATGCCATGCGATATAGAGAAATGCAAAAAAAAAAAAAAAAAAAAAAACAAAACAGGCGGATTCATCAATTTGTCAGAACTTGGCGATTTCCAGGCTTGGTGATGCCCACCATGGTTACGGGTATTTTTGTTGAGTTTCTTTTGCTGTTTAGTATGTATGCCTACAAGTCTCTCTAGGTTTCGCTAGGTTATTTTATTATAAAATTTATTTTTTATTATTTTTTCTTCTTCTTTCTTCAAATTATTTTTCAGATGGAAAAGTGAGGAAATATTGCATGAATAACAAAGTTGTTACTCAAGCTTCCAGGATATCTTTGCTGGTGAGGAAAACGAATTAAAATGTCCTTCACTTGTTGTCCATCTCATAGGGCATCGACGCCTTTGAGCTCATCTTCAACGGGCGACTGGTGCTCGCGTGTGGCAATGACCGGAACTTGTAAGAATCTTAAAGCAATTTTTAAAACAATCTCAAAATTAATCACGAATTTCCCTACAAAATTTACGATAACAATTAACACAAATCATGTTTACGCGATGGAATGAGAATAAAATATAATTATTAGAATGTGTGTTTCTGGATGTTGTAACCGCGGGAAAACAAATAATTACACTGTGATGGGCAACTCGATTGGCGTAATGTGTTCCGTGTCCCTTTAGATACTTGTACGATTTGAAGAGAGGTCACCTTATCCAACGTGTTCGTGCTCACAACCATGTCATCACCTGTATGTGTAGCTCTGCTAGTTACGTTTTCACAGGATCAACCGATAAGACTACCAAGGTCAGTGAGATTCGGATTTTTTGGATTATTGATATCCGATGTTTACATAATCTTCACTTCTTCGTCTCTAGTTTTGGTCAGTCAGGAAAACTTACGATAACGGACCGTCTTCCTTTGCCCTCGGCTCAGACTCAAATATCAGATATCAAATTCACCAAGCGGTAATTCTTATTTCGCAATTGTTCCATCGCTAGTCACACCAGTCTTGTGGTATTTCTTTGCTTGCAGAAAGCGTATATACTGAACTCTGCCATAACCTGCATTTGCGCAAGTGATTCTGCTAAACGGGTCATCATGGGCACCAGGATTGGGGTGCTGGATATCTGGGACACAGAGAGCAACAATCCCGTGTCTGCAAGAACCATCCATCGGAATGCAGTGACCGTAGTCAGCCTCGGTCTAAGTTAGTAGAGATGGTAGATGTTCGAATATTTTTTAGCATATCTATTCGTATCTCTTCAGACGACAAGTACGTCATCACGACCGGCGAGGATTATAAAATCTTCATGTTTGAACTCGAGTTCGGAAATCAGGTCATGGCCATCAATGTGGAAATTATAATGACGTAAGCTCATCATCATATGAACTGCTTTGAGCCGGCAATGAGCATTTCCCTTCCTCAGCGCAGCAGTTTGGGACGGAGTGACCTTGATTGCTGGAACTGAAGATGGAGAGCTGATCGTGGTGGACATATGGACGGACAAAGTGCTGAAGACGTTGGACGCTCATTCGGGTTTATTTAATTATTCACTATTTAATATTTTGATTTTATCGATAATTAATGTTCAACCAGCTGACATGGAATATTTTTGATTTCCATGGAATCTTATGATGGCATTCACTGGTTCCCTCGTCATATATATATACCAAAATGATGGCACTCGTCTGATGAATACTGAATGATTCATAAGGTGGCACCGAATAGCACAGTGGGTTAAACAGCTGTCTGCAATCCTATGCCGACAGTAAGGGTTGAGGTCGAGGTCGAGGTCCCGGGTTCGAGACCTGATCAGGCCATGGGCATTATGATTGTGAATTACAATTGTAATTCTTTTTGTGACTCAGCAGTGCTGCATAACAAGGCCAGGTGCTGTGTACTACCGTCTATGGTGGTATGCAGGATAAAGAACCCTTGGGATTTATCGATAAGAGTAGGGGGAAACCCCGGTCCCAGGCCTTCTGTTCTGGCGCCTCTATCACCCGAATGGGTTGGGTGGAGCCATGAAACCTCATCACTCACTCTGTATGATTCGTACTATTTAATTGCGTTATGATTTAGCTTCATAACTGCGTTATGATTTAGCTTCATAACTGCGTTATGATTTAGCTTCATAACTGCGTTATGATTTGGCTTCATAACTGCGTTATGATTTAGCTTCATAACTGCGTTATGATTTAGCTTCATAACTGCGTTATGATTTAGCTTCATAACTGCGTTATGATTTAGCTTGGTGAGTGTGAAGCTGTTCTTCTCAGTGACGTTGGTTGACGGTTTCCTTTTCATGCGTTAACGAACAATATGATTTAAAACTTTCTTATGTTAATCAACAAACATTCAAAACAGAAACACGATATAATCACGCACCATGCAAGCATAAGCTTCTTGTTCTCTTTCTATAATTATATTCAGAGAAAATAGTTTTCAAATTCGAGTCTGTTTCAGGCCGCGTGACCGCTCTGTTGGCGACAAACCATGGTGAGCTGATGAGCGCATGCGACCAAGGAAACTGCCTGCTTTGGAGACCGAGCGGAGGACGACATCAACAGAGCCCCACGTACGACGTCCAGGTCGTCCCCGTCATGCAACAACATCCAGACAAACTCTTCCAGAAATTCGGATAAGGTGTGCAGAGAATCGAATCGAAATTAGCTGAGAGATTGAATTTGAATAGACAAGAAGTTCGCAACTGATATTGTGAGAAGTACTGTGTTCAATGCTGGCTATAGATTGTGAGGAAATGTTCATTATTTCTATTGATGCTAACTCACCGCACTTGAGTCACTCAATCACTTTATAAGGTTTTTTTCTTCTGTGTCTTATCTTTCTAAGATATTTATTTTGTTCATTTTTTTTTCTTTAGTGTTTTAAATGTTTGACTTCGTGTTCCATTTTATCCCAGATTAGTTTTAAACTTTTGTAAACCTCATTCCATGTCATGATTTGGCACGTTGCCAGATTAATTTTTACATTTTTAATTTGTGTGATTTACTTTGAATTATCTTTTTATTACGTCACTCTGTTGTCAACCAAAGATTACTTCATTTTTTTGGATAAATAAATTCTGTCTGATACAACCTTTTTTCGATCCAATATATTCTTTTTTTCCGTAAGTTCACATACTACGAGGGTTGTTCGAAACTTTCTCTGCTTAACCTAGAATGCGCTATCAATGAAATTTGAAAATTGACTTCGATATAGGACAGCTTTTTAGATGAATATCGCGAGCGCTGAATTTTCCAGGACGTCACGTGATCACCTCTGGCACCAATTTGAATGATGCAGCGGTCGACATTTCGTCAACATGACTCCTGATGTATGCGCTAATTCGAAATCGATTTTGACTAATAATAATTTACGGATTTCTCCGATATTTTGCTTATAAAGGCATCGAAGCAATAAAAAAATAAATGTGCTTGTAAAATTTTGATGGAATTATAATAAAATAGTCTAATGAAGCCCAGAAGTAAAAGTACTGGCATTAAATACGTTTATGGTGATTTAACATCAATAAAAACAGGAAAACATCATTTGAATTATGCAATTAATTGACAAACACATTTTCGTATTCATTCACACATATGTGCCAAGTTTTCTAGAAATCAATGAAAATTCTAGAAATTGAAATTCTAGAAATTGAAATTCTAGAAATCAATCTAAAGTAGTCCTGACGGTCCCCTAAACACGTTTCCCGCAATCCTTTTATATTTTTACGTTCCAGCAAAACTACCTGACAAGATAACTCGGGATCAATATTATATTTCTCTGGAAAAAAAAAATCATTTATTCCTTTAGTGAGATATTGAAGTATCATGTTAGGAATTTAAACAACATAAAATCATTAAAATAGTGATATAATTATCCAGAATTGTGCATAAATAAATCGGCAGTCTATATATTGTTCCTCTAGACCATTATTTCGGACACATACGTATAGTGGCATATAACATATATATATGCAAGATTTTAAGGCAGCAACAGGTGCCTAAGGTATGTATCTTTTCCACATGATACAAATACTTCCATATGTGGTGAACTACTTTTTTTAATGGCTGCGTAGTCATTTGACCGAGTCGCGAAAAAATGGGCGAGTATTTTTAATGCACCTTCCTCGCGCAAGTTTCTTGGTAACTAATTTTTTTTTTCTCTTACATAAATCCATTTAATATCAAGAAAGTCAAAAGTGTACTCAATAATATCAGCGATCGGATGTTGTGAGAAAGTGTTACGAGAGCCCACAAGTCAAATGTTTGGCGCCCAAAATGAGCCCTTGACAGTAATATCAGTAGAAGTGCGCCCAATCAAATACTGATTATACAAGAGAAATAATAAAGCTGCGTTTTATTTTCGAAAAACCCTCGTGAAAGGTTGCAATCCCGTCGCACAAAATGTATTTGCGTTTAGTGGTACTGGAACTGTGGCAAAGAAAGAAAGAAAAAAACAGCGCGCGTGACCAGCCCCTAAGCATAGAAACTGTTTGGCGAATAAACATAACGCACTATACCTGGGTTCTCAAAATCATAACGCACTTTTAAGCGGAGTGATTTTCTTGCTGGCCAAGAATTTCTCAAACATAACGTTAATGAAAGTCAAGGGTGGAATGCTAATAAGTGAACCCTAGAAACTTCATTATACACTTTAGACTTCTGCTTGCCCACCTACGGGTGATGCGGACCTAGTTTAGTGTTTATAATTCAAGTATTCATATAAGAGAATTGGTGGATAATAATAATAACATTAACCGAATACAGCGAAGTTCTTCTTCTGTCACTCAGCGCTCCTTCCTGTTGACCTTTTTACACTGCATCGACAAATTTATCGATGGACAGTTCTTTGGTCGAAACTGACCTGCTCCTATGTTAGAAACATCGACAAATTCGCGGGTCCGATTCAGACGGACAAAACTGGCGAAGAAATGTGCCGTCGACATTGAAGCCCATTGCATCGAAATGAAGTCGGTTTGAACTTGAATTCACTGACGACCGGAGTGTTCTGACGAGGCGAATGTTGTTAATGGAACGCCTTTTAAACATTTGAAGCTCCAATTCAATTATCAGTGAGCTGATTTTTGTAGCTCCGGGTATTTACTATTGGCACGTAATAGGAGCAGGAATTTGAATAAATAATAATTTTGTTCTTTGGTTGTTGAACCTGATTAATTATGCACAAACCTATATCCGTCATAATATTTCAATTGCGCGCATATAATTTATAAGCAAAGTCAACAAACAATAATTTAAAAATTTAATTAAATAATAAATCGTTCAATGTAATGTTATTGAGCGCATAATTATTTGATTTCACTGTGGCCCAGTGCGAAGAGGTCACCGTCGTAGGACTTTATTTCTGCGGTGCTAAAACTCACCAAGTGTTTTTAATTTCTGCGGTCCACGGAGTTTCAACCCATAAACCACCCACTATATTTGCATGTGTGATCTGTGCCTCAAATTCACCAAGGAATTGAATTCTACGATATTCGAAATGCAATGAAAAACTCTGCATTTGTCTACCTGGCTTCAATTGTATTCATTTTTTTTCGCCTTTGTGCTATACACTTTAACATTATGCAGGATAATTTCACCCAAAATAATAGTGTTAAAAATGTGAAACTCGGAAGTTTCTTTAACTGCCTCTGATTGGAGGCATCTGGTGAAGTTCTGGTGCAACTAAGATTTCATGTTCACAAAAATAATATATATAAAAAAATATATAAAAATATATAAATGAGAATAACTCGTGTCACTCGCAGCCAATTTGGGCAGCGGAAATCTAATCTGAGCCTGCCGCGCGATAATTCAAAATTCTCAGCCATCAGTCCTATTAATTTTACTCCAAATACATTGTACCTGTAATCACGTGTTGATATAATATGTCGTCAGCGTTTAACTCTCTCAAGTTTTACGCCTTTGTCTTGTTTTCTTTCTTTTTTTTTTTTTTTTTTTTTTTTTGGGGGGGAATTTTAATTTTATTTCTTATGTTTTATTTGAATTCTATTTTTTTTTTTTTTTTTGTGTCGCATGAATCTCGTCAAATGATTAATCCATCAACGGAAGTCGCTGCCATCAATTTCGCAGAATGCCCGCCATCAGTATATTTTTTCTACTTGCGTTGCGATAAATCCTCGTGACATTTTGGCTTAATCCCACGAATCGAGGGTGAGCCAAGAGGCGAATGGAGGGGGGAGGGGGGGCACATCTGAAGAAAAACTGCTCACTCCCCACTTTTTATCTTCACTCTCAAATTCGCGCGATAAAAACAAGAGAATATCTAACCAAATAATTTCACACACATTATATTAAGATAGCATAGACATACTTCATCACTGCTTTCCTGGGACATTGTAAAAAAGTGCTTATTCTCTTCGGCATAATATTTTATTTTGTAATTTTCTTTTCTTTTATTCCAACATAATGGCGCAAGTTGTAATCAAATAATTACGCCATCTCCAGAGGCCAAAACAGCAAGACGATTGTAACTTCAATTTAAATAAATAAACGATTAATTCACCTGAAAATAAAAATCTTAACCAAATATAATACCAGTAGATAAAACCACACATTTGCGAGAAGATAAAATTTCTTGTGAAATCTATGATCACAATAATGACAAAATTCACTGTAAAAAATGCTCATTGCGCGTATGAAACACCGGAAGTCCAGAGGTCACTGTTTGATTCGGGAGCTCAGAAGAGAAAAAGACAGAAAGAATGGTAAAATACAATAAAACGCTGACGTAACCATTCACAGAGAGATTGGAAACCCCAAAAGTTTACTGTGGAACACATTAAAAGTTGTACGTTGCCTAACGATTAGAGAAGACTCCTCCCTAGAAGGAGTACATGACACAAATGGGCGGGTCCTCATACATGATGGCATCG
>KB298286.1:0-10350 GCA_000328365.1 Capitella teleta | reverse complement strand
AAGAGCAGTAGCCACGCAGACTCCATGCATGGCAATATGAACTGTCATCAATACAAGTGGAAGAGGGTTTCTTAGTCGTACTCCCTGCATGAAGAACATACGTGATTTTTAATAAGTTCATTTTTCACCAATGGCATACTCACCACCAACGCTCGAGCAGAATCCGCATGAATATGCACACCAAGATTCCATCCACTCCTTCCAGGTTTGTGATGTGCAATCACCTTGATTTGCGTACCTGCTGCAGGCACTTGACTTATCAGCGCAACCTGACAATATCCACCTTACACATACTGATGATTTCTGTGCGCATTTTACCTGTACAAGCCTGGACATAACACTCTTTAATTTCTCTGCCGTCACCTGCACAATTCGTACCACCATTCCCCGGCGTAGGATTAGTGCACGTTCTGCTTCTGGTGATGGAACCACTTCCACACGTCAAAGAACACGCTGACCAGGACGTCCAGGGGCTCCAACCGCCATTCACGACATTACAAGGCGGGGACGAGCATGTCCCATACTGGTAGCCATTCCCAGGGCAAGAATAGCCATTGATGCATGTCCTGGTTCTCGTCCGGCCACTGAAACCACACGTCCGAGAGCACGCTGACCAACTTGACCACTGAGACCAATACGACTGTACACAGGGCTGGACATAACATTGAGTGGTCTGTGAGTTTTGGCCGATACAGTCTTGACCACCGTGATCGGGTTTACTGCAAATGCGACTTCGTTGTCGGTTTCCATAACCACAAGATGTAGAACATGATGACCATCTTGACCACGTGCCCCAAGTTCCTTGGCAACGTGTGCTAGAGCAAACGAGAGTCTCGACCGACCGACCCTGGCACTGTTTGCCATTATACTGAGGTGGTGGGCTGTTACAAGCGCGTGTTCTAGCACGGTATCCAGTGCCACAAGTTACACTGCACGATCCATATGATGTCCAAACTGACCATTGTCCATCCACAGGACAGGCACCCGCATTACACTGCCTGTATTCGCCATTCTCACCAGGACATTTTTTACCTTTGCCAGAGGGAGCAGGATTTGTGCAACTCCTTGACCGATACGCTGACCCGCTTCCACAGGTCACTGAGCAGGATGACCACACGGACCAAGCCGTCCACCCACCATTGACGGACGCGTAGCAGTCGCCAAGATTGCAGTCTTCAATCTCAACTCCGGATCCGGGACATCCGGATTGACTGGTGCAGGATCTTGCTCTGGCTTTGTACCCTTTGCCGCAGGACTGGCTACACGCGGACCACCGTCCCCAATCACCCCAGACCCCCTCCTCTTCCACAGCAACAACTGAAAAATCCTATCATCACAGTTCATTATTTCTCTGAATCTCCAACTTACGATGCTGGTGAGGACTGACCAATCCTGCTCGATGACAGCTGGCACAACAATATACACTGATGGCGTTACTCTGGAAACACTGTGCTGGGAAGTACTTGACAATCTCTGCACATTTCACTTCGCCTGAGAAGTTTGCGAGCAAACCAACTAGCACAATGTATCGACTGTATGTCTTCGAATCATAGCAATCTGAGCAAGATGTATTTGGTATACATTTTGATAAGGATGAACTGGAAGTGTGGAGGTAAAACTCACTGTGGTCCGGTAGTGACCTTGGGAGATCTGTCGGTTTGCAGTACGAGCTACCTGTTTGGAGTTATATTCAGTACAGGCATTGTAGACAGAAAGCGGTTTACCTTGTAGTTCAACACGATTTTTGTTGGTTTGAGAGTCTTCATCTACACAGTAACCAAGTTCACAAACCTAGAATACAGCCTACAATATTTTGCTGCTCTGCCACACTCTCCCACCTTATCTTTACCACAAGGTGTACCGTCAAGAGCTCCGGGTGAAAACCCCCTGCATGATGTTTTTCCATTTGCGTCTGGAGGAGATCGACACCACAACTCGCTGCATGGTCTTGAGAGCAGAGCCTCCTGTGCATACACCCCATGGAATCGTTGTTTCAAAAACATTGCAACGAAGCACGTACACACACTGAGCCATACTGACTGCCGTATCGGATTGCACATTGATTGTCGAGAGAAAATTTGGCACCGTAAGTTTTGTCATTAATGGGAAATGCTTCACTGTGGCGACATACTCGGTTTGTCAGACAAACTCTCGGGTACCTGCAAATAAAATCATGACACTATCTTATTGCAGGAGACTTTATGACCAAGTACGGGGCTTGTCTTAACAGGGATTTCAGTAGGTTAGTTTAGTGGGAGGGGGGGGGGTGGCTGTTGGGGGGCTTGGGGTGAGCCATGAATCGACGTGTTCACCGTGTTACCCTCTCGAACCCAATGGACTCGAGAGCAATTTCAAAGTTGTAAAGTACTTGAGAATACATCAATAATTATTACGTGATTATATCCACATACTTATCAACTTTGCCTGATAGCAGATTTTTGAAGTATCTGATTGAGCAGTTGGAGAATTTCCAATGGTTGGGCAACGTGTCGTCGGTCAGAATGGAACCAAGTGGTCGCATGATAAAATTGAAAGCAGCATTGCAATTGTTGTTGGTGCCATCGTGGTATGCTCCCAGCCTGAGTGACTAAAGTACAAACGATTCTGCTGCATTATGAGCAATTCACTCACGAATGTCCAAGTTCGTGAGCTGAAGTCAACCAAGTTCCGGATCCAGTGTCTTCCACCAAAGATATACTGAGTCTGTACTGGCAGATGCTGCTCACTGGGGCAAGTCCTGCGGAAATACCTTACATAAATATTGGATTTACATTGGTGTAACCCTTACCAACTGTGCCATCGCCATTCATATCATACCTGAAACATAATTAATTAAAATGATTGATTGCAATTTAGACACTACTTACCTTGTCCACATTTGCGTATGATCCGGGTCATCCCATGACCTTCCATTTTTTGTTGTCCAAACACTCATTTTCTGCAGAGCCTGCAAAAATACGAAGCCAGCTGTTGATGAAGAAGTCTCCTCCGTCTGCACGTGCTTGCCTTAATTGAGTTCAACTTAAATGACTTTGGGTCTCCATTTACCCCAGACCCTTCGAGGCTATCCCCAGTGGTGATAGAGTTGGAACCGACAGACTGGAGAAATGTTTACCATTTTGGTGAGCTCTAAATGGAAAATATCCACCTTTAGTATGAAAAGGGTTTTGATGAATACTTTAATCTTCATCTTCCAGACTGATTCGTCGATTGTCTTGTAAGCTAAATCAATCTAAAATGAACAAGGGGATACTCATCAGATAATCTTATTAGCACTCACATTGAAACAATGGTAGGTAAATATAATAGAATATTTATATATTTACTTACTCCGTTCAGCTGATAAGCCACGTACTGTTTCAAGAGCAACAGAGTTGCGACTTCATCGCTGCCAGCCACGTCATACCAGCTAGAAAGGACACAAGGACACGTCTGACAACTAAATACACCATGTAGGGGGCACATACTGTTCCCATATGGTGTGATCAAGGATCAAGTCCATTTCGACGTGGTAATCCTCGATGTAATTGACAGAAGCCCTCCTCTTGCGGTGTTTACCTCCCAAAATGTCGTTAACAGAATCAGAAGGATGGGGGGACATTTTGATTTTAGACTCAATTAGGAAGTCATGGAGTTTAGTTGAATCTCCTGATAAATCAATTAAATGTCTTTTAATGGCATTTCATGGTTTGTTAAAATACCTGGCGTTGGTGACTTCCGCTGTGTCAGTGTATGATACATTGATGTTGATTTGTCGCCAGTTTGCTTTTGGTTGACATCTCGTATTTCTGCTGCCATCTCTGTGGGTTTGATGTCATACTCTGTGTCCTCAATAGCAAGCAGACCATTCTTTTTACGAAAGGAGGGAAAAATATTTATGAATTTATTTTACTGTGAAATTATTTCAGTTAAATCACCGTTAGCAGGAATTCGAATAATTTGTTGATAACACATTATGTCAAGGTGAATGTATTCAACATTCGTATGCATGAATAGCATGCAATGCATCAAAGTCACAGAGTGGGCGTCTTCTCATTATATTTTCTTTTCACATTTCCTGGTGAATTATTGGGTCGACATTCATCGAGGACAATGCTTAAGTAACAGTGCTCGTGCATTTTATAATTTAGATGTTCTTTTCAAAACGGATATAATGCTTATATTGTACTTAATTGGATACTTGGTAAACAGTTATAAACATGTCAATCTTACCAAATGATGGACATACGTGTGGTTCCCTAAAGCAATACTGGATACTTCCAAAACTGCACCATTCTGTCTATCCTGGTAAAAGGCTACGTCCTAAAACACAAAAGATAATGTCGACATTGACACGTATGTGTGACACGAACAATAGAAACCCACCTCTGGAAGTGACGTGGCATTTGCCTCTCGTAGGGAATCGTCGTTTTCAACGAAATAAATGGGAAATTCAGTGTCAATATCATCGTTTCTTTCCAGATTCAATGTGACTTCGTGTTTATCGTACTTGAAGCTGGATTTTAACGTTTTAGGGAATGGTTGTGAAGATGGGTGGTCCTCATTCACTTCTAGATGGATTGCATTTGCAGAAGAATCTGAAAATCAATGGCTTAATTGAAAACACCAGCTACAATGCTGCAGTTTAGTCTATGACATAGAAAGGCTTTGACTTCGTCTATAACCAAAGAATACTATGTTCATTGAACTTCATTCTCTCTGTATACATGATGCAGCATACAAACTTGTGTCCTGTATCTACACACACGGTGTACATCTTTACAAGCTGAAATACATTCAATCAAAAGTGACACGGACACCACCAACCTGATGTTGTTCTTGAGTGTACCTCATGTAGTAAGCACAGGATACAGATGACGAGAGCCGCCAATTTCGCCATTTCACAGAGGCTGCTCGATTCCTTGTGTGATTTGAACATGCATCTCCCTCTCGCTCACCTTAGCATGTCACCGTCACTCAAGCATTCAACTACGCACTCGGGCACTTAAGGGGTTAGTCACGCGTCACCCTCGAATACACACATGTTCACCTGAGAGGCTTAGTCGCATATTTACCTTTCTGGTCGTGCTAATGAATGAGGGATATAACAACAAAGAATTTTACGTTTACGCATTTCGTAATTGTTACTGGGAAGACAGTTCCATCTGTTACTTCAAAGGTGGATCAATTGCATCATATTGAATACGTAATGTTGTCGATATCTTCTTCCTGGTTCCTTTATTTGTTACATTATTTTTTGTCATGCGTAATTATGTGAAAATGTCTCGTGTGGATTTTGTAATAATTATTTCCGTTCCACATACCCATTGCAAGAGCGTGCGTGACGATTTTGTTTTATTTTTAGAGACCATCGAGTAGAATTGTGTAAAAATTTGATGTGTGCTCTTTGGGTTCTTTCAATTTTACAATTGAAAGTGGTGAGAGAATTGTATACAAATGAGTTTTTTAAGTATATGTGAATTTATTTATTTATATATTTATTTTATTATTATTATTATATAAATATATAATTTTTTTTTGCGGTTCAAATGTCTGGAAATTCAAAGTAGGCAAAAAGCACCACAAAGACTACCACTTCAATTTCGTAATATGCGTCATGCACATTTTTCTCTCGGCTTGACTGTATGACATATTAAGGTGGCAAAGGAGAATACTTACATTATTTGTTAAGTCTAGCATTGACTCTATAAACTATGACAGTGTATTATACTTTTGGAGTAGAGAATACATGAATAAACATTCATAGCTGATTGTTGACCATTTCCAAATGACCAGTGTCATTGCAGTCCGTCCATACCATTAAAGCTACAAACTTCATACCGATAACAGGTGACTCGATAGACAGGGAGCCTTATACACTCAGATCCGTACTTTACATGCTAAACTGACGGCTTCCACAAATTCACACATCAGCCTGTCAGTCAGTCAGTCCCTAGCAAGCCAGTACTTCTACATCCAACACACACCAACAGACCCCATTGATCATTCAGTGTCATTCCTTCATCATTTGCGTGATTCGGATATATTAAAATCACAATGACGTAATCGGACGTGGTCTTCGTTATTCCGAGCCTGTTTGGAATGCGTTATCAGCGCCCAGGATAATATTGTAGAAGTGGAGCCACTACACAGCATACCATTATTTCAAAATAATCACATTTTTGTGTGCCATAGTTTATTGAATGAAACAATATATCATGAAAACATATTCGATATACATATAATTAAATAAAATAAAATAAAATATAATATAATTGACGGTCTATCTTTCAGATTATAATAACAATAAATATTATTGTGTAGAGAAAACGCTCTAAATGTAAATCTCTGCAAAGACACGAAAGCAGAATAATGTATGCAGGACATGTATTTATGTACATCTAAATCGTGATTTGGTTTAGATTACTTGCATAAACATATACCATTATGAGTTCAATATTTCAATAGTCGAAGGTGAAGTTACCACCCGAGGTTCTGCAGTGTGGGGTGTTTTGCCTCGTTGCCTCTAGCAACAGGAGGGTGGCTATCTGGCCACTCATCGGATTGTCTCCTGTTGTTAACCGACCCCGTGTCTTGTCGTGGCCTTCGTGGAGTTGAATTCCAATATCTATCTTGGCCCAAGGGTGGGGTAGACGGTGGAGACTGTGCCCAGCCTCTATTCATGCTACTTCGCTTCTGGTTTGGAGCAGTCGGGCGAGAGGCTCTCGGGTTCCCGCTCAGCACCGAATACAGTGTGTTGTCGTACGGCTGATATGAATGGGGCCTGCTTGCTTCTGGGGTGTTGACTCGAGGAGTCTGATATCCAACACTGATTTCAGATGGTGTCACGTTGCGACTGAATGGAGACATAGATCTTGGGGTTCTTTCCTGGTATGAGTTGATGTCGGATGGAGTCGTAGTTGTGCTATAACGAGAAATCGTTCTTGGGGTATCCGGATATGGTGATGTAGATCGAATAGAATGAACAGGGGTTGGAGTATTCTCATGGAACAGTCGATGTAAGGTGGCTTGACTAGCTGCTCTGGAACTCCGACTACTTGGAGCAGGACTCATCATTTGTCTTCTTGGGGTGGTTGATTTACCATAAGAATCAACATGCGTTATGGAGCCCTCATTGTTGGCAAATAGCCTTCCCAATGTAGTTTGACTTCCGACGTAACTAGAATTCACGCTTTTTCTGTCCAGGTTACTTTCGTGTGTCGAAACATCTCGCTCTGAGATCACAGTGTTTCGACTTGGAGCTCTTGGTGCTTGTGCCCTGTTCTGAGGGAAACTGCGGTCATCAGCTTTGACATGCTGGTTTTCTGGTTCGGAGAAAAAAAGCTGCAACGTTCTTTGACTTCCGTGGTAGGGTGTGCGATTCCCCGTATGCACAGAGTAGCGTGAAGTGGAATCATCATAATCTGGAGATGGGTTTCGGCTTATTGATTTGCTTTCTGTCCTAACCAATGCTGGTCTAGTGTTTGCAAGAGCTCTCTTGGTAGGCGAGTGGTCAGACCATCGACTTGATTGGCTATGACATGTAGGTGGCCTCTTAGAATGGCTGCTGTGGCTTGACCATCTGCCATCGTCCAGGTCTACATCTGTGGGTGAAGTAGCTCTGTTTCCGCGTGGGGTGTCTGGAGGGGTGTATTCATTGCGGTTTATCAAACTCCCCTTGCTCGTGTTGGACAGATTACTCCATTCTGAAAAAAAGGATTTATGGTAAAAGCCCAAAATATGTTTGAGCTTACCCTTAGGTAACTTGGATCCATGTATACTTTTCTTTGGGCTATAAAATATAACAGACATTCTTCACTTAGTGTATCATACTGAACCCTGATACACTGTACCTGTCTTCCCTAATTTTCTTGCATCGCTTCCACCTAGAACTGCAGGTCAACTCTCTCAGGCAGCAAAAGAAAGTAACTAAGATGCAACCAATGACTGCAAAGATCCACCAGTTCTTGGCCATCCACGACTGTCCATCGCTGACAGCTAGAGGTGTTGTTACCTGTTCTGTCGTTTCTTCAGTCCCTGTACCAATTGACTGCTCAGAGGTTGTTGGCACAGTTTGTGTAGTTGATACTTCAGTTGTTACTTTTTTTGATTTTGTTGTGCTGATTAAATCAGTCACAACTGAAGTTGCTTTTGTAGAATCAACCCTCTGTGTTACAGACAACGTTGTTTTTGACTCAACCTTCGTAGTGTCTGGCTCAATAGTTGTAGTTTTTGACTGTACTATTGTAGTTTCAGGCTCAATAGTTGTCGCTGCTCCAATCGTTGTTTGGAGCTCGACTGTTGTAGTATGTGGCTCAGCTGTCGTAGATTGTGGCTCAGCTGTCGTAGTTTGTGGCTCAACTGTTGTAGATTGTGGCTCAGCTGTCGTAGTTTGTGGCTCAACTGTTGTAGATTGTGGCTCGACTGTCGTAGTTTGTGGCTCGACTGTCGTAGTTTGTGGCTCAACGGTTGTAGATTGTGGCTCGCCTGTCGTAGTTTGTGGCACGACCGTTGTAGTTCCTGGCTCAGTCGTTGTAGTCTCTGGCTCGATCGTCGATGTTTCTACCCTTATGGTTGTGGTGTCTGGACCAGGCTCAGTTGTAAGCAGAGTTGTGTCTTCTAGGGTGGTCAGCTGGATGACATTCACAGTCAACGTACTTTGCTGACTCAAACAACCATCTGAAACAGTGATGGTGATGACATATGCTCCCTCCAGCTGTGAGACATCGCCGTTAGTTTTAACTTCACCTAAATTGAATAATTGAAGCAATGGTCAATTGGGCATTCACCATACCGCTGGTTGCATCAATGACGAATTTATCCGTCACAGGATTTATGCTAGTAATCTCGACAGTCAATTTATCCAGAGTATTCGCATCCATAAATTGGACTGTGAAAATAACCGTAGCATCCACAACATTCGGTAAAATGTCAATCGTTTTGGGAAGATCTGGAAAAGTGGGGGTAGCTCCTGAGAAAACACAGCGTTATTTAAAAAAAATTAGATTCAAAAATGAAACTTGATCTTGTACCTTGGGTGACTTCTGCTTGAAAGAAGAAATCTCGGGTCTCTGCGACATCATTGCCATCCTGTGTAAAAGTGTGCTGTAGACCTGCTCCATAAGTTCCTGGAACCCCACCAGATAAATCTTCCTGCATATAATCCAATGTGCAGGTTCCACAATTCAGCAAGTATTTCACAAGATCCGCATCGACTGCCCTCCTGTTGAAGAGGGCAAGAAAATTGTCATCATTTCGACCCTGAAAGAGGCTCACCAGCCAATGGTATCTCCAGAGCGAACAGGAATTCGATCGGCTTCGGCAATATCAAATCGCTGGATACCTAATCCATCAACTGTTGAGGATTGCATGTCACTGTCAGCATTAAATAAATTCATTAACAAGGATTTCACCTTTCTCTGTATTGAAGGCTTTCATGGTGGCCTGCTTGTTGGCTGCATCAACATTTTCCCAGACTTGCAGGTCGATGCTGTCATCATCAAAATCCGACTGAAATTCCCAGGCAGAAACCACTCCACAGCAGTCAAATCGGCTGGCAGCATCAGTCATGACAAATCCTGTAAACAGATTGGTGATTTGACTTGATGCAGACAGGGAACCATGTCAAACCTGTGAGTTTGGTTTCATCAACAAACAAGCCAGGATCATCTGCGATGTCATCTCTCCCGTAAATGTCATTTGCAACGCATTGACCTGGCAATTTGATGGTAAGTCTGACATGACATTGTTGATGGAATTTTGAATTTTGGTCTGCTTCTTTGTTTATTTCTCATTTTCCCACTTTCCTCAAATTGTTCAACGACCCAATCCATTGAATGCTAATTGAAGAATGAACAAACCTGGCTCACTGACTGTCACAGTCAGAGTGCCCTGGGATGAGAGGCATCCATCAGTGACCTCAATTGTAATTACGTAATCCCCATCCAGCAATGTTATGTCGCCATTGGTCCGAACTTTACCTATAAAAGAGCAATCGAAGCATCATATGTTTCACCCTAACTTGCACTTTCCGAGAGTAAAAACTGTTGTTTATTGTTTTGTTTGACATAAAGCATACAATTCAGTAGGCGCATAAAACAATGTTGTTGATTATTTTTTTCGACATAAATTAAGCATGCAATATTGCATGTACATACAAATCTATGTTGTTAATAGTTTTATTCGACATAAAGCATGCACTACTGCATGTACATGAAATATATGTTGTACTTGAACCTTTCAGCGTGTATGCCAGTGTAATAATTACAAATTCTATGGTAATGTTCCATTACGAGACAATTAATTTAGCAATGCCTGCATTGGAAGCTTATACAGATAGCAATGTTCTGAGTTGAGTGTTATATGAATATA
>KB298264.1:219762-250088 GCA_000328365.1 Capitella teleta | reverse complement strand
CACCTTTGCCATTTCATTGCTTCGGTATTCTGTTGAACAAATTTTGGTACTGATTATTTTGAATTCGCTCATGTCTGTCAATTAGTAAGTTGCACTTATTAATGAAGCAAGTTATTTCGAATTAGCACTGAAAGTTTGAAGGTCAAAGGTTAAAGGTCAAGGTCGCAGTGATTTTTCAAAGTTGAAAACGCGATCGCTAAAAACTCATTGACTAGTAATGCTAACGACTTGTAACTGGCATCAAATGATTCAGTGCATCAATATGTAAAATAAAGCTCGGAAGTATTTCTGCTCCTAGATGCACCGTTCTTGCGTAATCTTGCATAATAGCAATTATGACTTTTTCAAATGCAAATATCTCGGTTGTTAAACGGGTTGTGACATTGAAATTTGCAGAGTATATTGCTAGTATAGCCATCCTTTGAAATTATAAGTTTAAATTGGGTTGCACCAAGGTCAAGGTCATTGTGGTAATTAAAGCATTTAATTGCACAAATTGATGATTATTTCAAATTTTGTTAATTTTGTAACTTTTCTGAGTTGCATACAACGTGTGTTGTCGAGTCTTGGAAGGAAATGTGATAATTCAGAATATTTGTGTGTTTACGGTCTTAACACATATTAGGCAACACTTTGCCAATTTCATTGCTTCGGTATTCTGTTGAACAAATTTTGGTACTGATTATTTTGAATTCGCTCATGTCTGTCAATTAGTAAGTTGCACTTATTAATGAAGCAAGTTATTTCGAATTAGCACTGAAAGTTTGAAGGTCAAAGGTTAAAGGTCAAGGTCGCAGTGATTTTTCAAAGTTGAAAACGCGATCGCTAAAAACTCATTGACTAGTAATGCTAACGACTTGTAACTGGCATCAAATGATTCAGTGCATCAATATGTAAAATAAAGCTCGGAAGTATTTCTGCTCCTAGATGCACCGTTCTTGCGTAATCTTGCATAATAGCAATTATGACTTTTTCAAATGCCGATATCTCTATGGTTATGTAAGTTGTGGCATTGAAATTCGCAGAGTATATGCCACGCATACACCTCTTACGAAATCCTGATTTTAAATGAAGTTGCTTGAAGTTCAAGATCATTGTGGTCATTAAAGCATTTAATTGCAAAATTGATTTTTTTTTTAATTCGTTTGATCATTAAACTTTTGTTGTCATCAAATTTGGCCAATTATGACGTTCTTTAATTGACCGTCTGGTGGTATACTGCAATGATAATTGGCTTAGCTTATTTCAATATGAGTCCACGGCACACAGCAAATCTACTGGGCTGTGCCCAGCTGACCTTTACTAAAGCCATAAATACGTCAACTTCTGTCAACATGCAGATTGAGTTTGAACATGTGCCGTATTGGACTGTTCTGCACAGCTTGTATGCTGTAAAATTAACAATCCTTATAATTGTTGAATTGCATTCCTTTTCATCATATGTTAAATGATCTAATATTGCTGCAATTACGCTCATGTGTCCTTGATCAATGTTCATCATTAGCTTAATCAAAAATTTTCCTTGGTCACATCTCTGATTGATTCTTGTTTTTTTTTCTGTAAGTCCGTGAACGATTTTTTATGCGCCGTTGCGCGGAACTCCGTAGAGTATAATTCAGCAAATTTCACACATTGATAGTACATGTCATTCTGCGAGTCTGATTCCAATTTGTAGGTTAAAGGTCAAAGGTCAAGGTCACAGCGATTTTTCAAAATCTCAAATTAGATCGCTTCTAGCTCGTTCATTAATTAAGCTAGGGTCTTGCAACATACATCAATCGATCCGACGCATTGATATGTACAACAATGAATAGGGTTATTACTGCTCTCAGATGCACCGTTCTTGTGTAATCTTGCATAATAGTAATTACGACTTTTTTAAATGCAAATATCTCGGTTGTGAAGCAGGTTGTGGCATTGAAATTTGCAGAGTATATTGCTAGTGTAGCCATCTTGTGTAATTATAAGTTTAAATGGGGTTGCACCAAGGTCAAGGTCATTGTGGTAATCATAACATTTAATTGCATAAATTGATTATTATTTCGAATTTTGTTAATTTTATAACTTTTCTGAGTTGCATACAGCGTGTGTTGTCGAGTCTTGGAAAAAAATGTGATTATTCGGAATATTTGTGTGTTTTCCGTCAGAACACATATTATTAGGCAACACTCTTCGGTGTTCCGTTGAACAAAGTTTGATACTGAATATTTTGAATACGCTCATGTCTGTCAATTAGTAAGTTGCATTTATTAATGAAGCAAATTATTTCGGATTAACACTGAAAGTTTGAAGGTCAAAGGTTAAAGGTCAAGGTCGCAGTGATTTTTCAAAGTTGAAAACTCGATCGCCAATAACTCATCGAATAGTAATGCTAGCGACTTGAAACTAGCATCAAATGATTCCGTGCATCAATATGTAAAATAATGCTCGGAAGTATTTCTGCTCCTAAATGCACCGTTCTTGCGTAATCTTGCATAATAGCAATTATGACTTTTTTAAATGCCGATATCTCTATGGTTATGTAAGTTGTGGACTTGAAATTCGCAGAGTATATGCCACGCATACACCCCTTACAAAATCCTGGTTTCAAATGCAGTTGCTTGAAGTTCAAGATCATTGTGGTCATTAAAGCATTTCATTGCAAAATTAATGATTATTTTGAATTTGTTTGATCATTAAACTTTTATTGCCATCAAATTTGGCCAATTACAACGTTCTTTAACTGTCTGGTAGTATACTGCAATGATAATTGGCATAGCCTATTTCAATATGATAAGTTCACTGCGCGTAGCAAGTCTACTGGGCTGAGCCCAGCTGATCTCTGATAGAGCCATAAATATGTCAACTTCTGTCAAGATGAAGACTGAGTTAGACCATTTGGCGAAATTAATGGTTCTGCACAGCCTTTTTGCTGTAGTATTGACAATCCTTGTAATTGTTGGATTGCATTAGTTTCCATTATACATTAAATGATAATGTAAAGTCATGTCAGGTGGAAATGCATATCTATATAACTCATTGGTTGCGCAATTTTGCTGTAAATCATAAATTGAAGCATATAATACAGTTTGGTATCATGAACTAATATTGCTGCAATTACGCTCATGTGTCCTTGATCAATGTTCATCATTAGCTTAATTAAAAATTTTCCTTGGTCACATCTCTGATTGATTCTTGTTTGTTTTGTTTGGTTTTTTGTTTTGTTTTTTGTTTTTTTTTTTTGGGGGGGGGTTTGTTTGTTTTTTTTTTCGTGTTTTTCGGGGTTTTTTTTTTTTTTTTTTTTTTTTTTTTTTTTTTGTGAAGAGGTCACGGAAGCGTCGAAGCAGCAACTCCGTGAACACTCGAACCTTGTACAAGCGATCCTGACAGTCCGAAGGTCTGGCTGTGCTGTTGACAACGTAAAAGTACGACCATATGTTCTCGAATCGATTTCGGGGCATAGTCGAGGCAAAGAACGGCGTGGAAAACATTTCATCAGTCGACCAGTACATCTCGATAGTTGGCTTCTTCCCAATCCCAGTCAAGAATGTCAGCCCCAGGAACCTCTTCATCTCAATGGCGGTGATTGGCTTCCATTTCTGAGAACGGGAGTGCCTCTTCTGCTTCCCGGAATTTATTTGATGATCAATTGCTTCCTCTGCGTAGCGTTTCCGTGACAAGCATGTCAATAGCCTGGCCATCGAGGAAAAGTTCCCTGAAGTCGGTCGGTTCTTCGGAAGTAAGGGAGTGGGTTGGCCCGGGCATTTGGCCGAAGTCCAATACTCTTGGGTTCCACGTGTCCGTGTTGTCCCACACTGCATTGGCCGCTCTCTGGGCAGAGTCAGGTGTGCGCGCAACACGTGAGCGGCGTGGCTGAGAAACACGTGGCCGGGGAGCGGGACTCTTGGGCGCGGGAAGTGCGTCGTCTTCCGAAGATGAATCAGATGGCTGCGTACACGTTGAGGGTGACGGAACAGGGTCCTGGATTGGGGAAGGATCTTGGTTGTCATCAGATGAATCCGAAAAGTCGCTCAAAAAAGAATGCGTTTGGTATAATATCTGTATGAAAATTTATTTATGGTAGCTTCGGCGCGAATGCAAATTAGATCATATGAAATAATAATTATTGTGTCAAACAAATCCTAGTGTTGTCAATTGTACATGTTAAACTTATAAACGTTACTCACGCTCCTCCCCCCCCCCCCCCCAAAAAAAAAAAGAAAAAAAGCAAATACAATACGCGTGATAAGCGTGCACCTTGCCTCATCACTAACACTGTCCACATTTGATACATACTTTGTTTTATTTTTTTATTTTTTTTATTTTTTTTTTATTTTTTTAGCGTTTAGAGCTTTAGGAGTTTAAGCTATATAAAATAAATTATATTATATTATATTACTTTATTGTTTTATCATTTATTATTATTATACTAGTAAACAAGGTGCTGATCATTGAAAACAATCTGATAGACTATTTCCTATAATTATAGTCTTGAAAGTTGTGTATTGCTGTCGAACTTGCCTGTATTTCAAATACATAATTGAACTTATTTCTCTATGTATATCTATATACACGCATGCTAATAATTCCAATGTACATGCTAATATGTATGCAAGCATAATAGAAAATACATCATATTCATACATATATTTCTGCATGAAGCTTCATGGTCGTTATCGGTACGCGATGATTGACAGCGATGACATCAAAAATCATATGATAATGACTAAAATATTCCACCGTGGGCCAAATATATAAGAAGGTCTTTGAGGACAGCTCGACATCAACTTCGATTGATTAGAACTTTCCAGACGAAGACAAAAACCACAGGGGCATATTTCATAAATATACGTACAGCACTGCTTTGAAGTTTGCGTAATAAGGCGCCAACCGTCTTCGCTATATTTCGACTTCAAAGAAAAACTTTGGGATGGATCCAGATTGTTGTCAATTGCAACAACCAATGCATGCAGTGCGAAAAGCGCCGATCAAGATGCCACAAGTCAGAAACATTGTTTGCATGCATGTTTCTCCACATCTGACAAGGATCTAGAGGTTGCCCAACAAACTCGCATTACTTTCGGTAAAACACTGCTTTGAAGTCTTTACAGGATGCCCCAAAAGCATAGACTAATTACGTAATTAGTCTACGGTGACCATATCAGAGGCCTTGATGCCAACTTGCGAACAATTCATGTTCCTGTTTTCGTTCCTAAATCTTATCGTGCAAAGCTCTGCACCAAAAATTAACAATTCTCTGCTCACCTCAGGTGATTGATACTTTATAGATATCATAGCACCATGCGACTCGTGTTAGGCTTTACAAATGTACAATTATGCATGCATTGTTTCATGGAGCAAGCTAAAAAATGCAACACCAAATTAGTATTACCAACAAAGCGGTGGTGTGGTGTGCTTCAAAGCAACGCTTTAATCTCAAAGTCCAAACCAGTGTTGCAACTTTTTCGTCAAGCATTCAATCACTATGGCATCCATTTCTCATCCAATTTCATTCCACCCCAGAGTCTTCTCTCGCCATGGCACTAGGGCCGAGTGTGTGGCTCGTGCTGATCGTCTGTTTCCAAGTAAGTACAATGCCCACTCAACCTGCTCCGTCCATATTTTCATATTCTTTATTCCCCCCCCCCCAGCATGTCCATCAGTCAGCAAGTAAGATCGTGACGTTAGTAAAACAATTACACGTTGATTCTTGGATGTTCTTCCATTCGACAGGCGCGTGTTCTTTTCCGAATGACATGCAGGGATATTGGTTCATAAACTATGACGGGACAAGCGGTCAACCCTGGGCTCTGAAGGTAGACTCCACCAAGATGTTGTGGAGGTCAATTGGTCTTGGTGTTGAGATGGGTATGACGTAATGATTGAGGTTGATGTCCTCTTCCTTATGCTGCTTCTCTTTTCAGCCATAAATTGTGATTCTCTACATTCGATGTCAAACGTCATCTATTACACTAAGTCCTACTTCAGTCTAAAGTATTGTCAAGCGGTCATACCAACCGAATTGGCTCTATTCGAACGAACTCAATCCATCCGATGTTAGTGCCTTGTAATTTGCAAATAATTGATGATTTCATTGTTTTGTACACGAAATAATACAGAATAAGATGCAATTAAACTACTTGCAAATCTTGATCGTAATATGCACTCATAACGGATGACTATCACCCATAGCTCTTGTTCCATCGGAACAGTGCGAAGAGCAAGTATCCAACAGCACCAGCGGGAACTGGCTTCCCAAATGTAAGCCTTTATCTAAAAGCAGGGGCAAATTGTTTTCACATGTTGAATTCTTTTGCAGACCCTCAAACCGAGGAAGGCATTGAATGCCCCTTCCAAGGATATTTCAATACTGAATATGAAATCGAAGCCGGGTCGACCGAATGCGTTGGAAACCTCAACTCGAACGTCATCGCCAAAGGATCCGTCTTGAACATCAGCACTTGTTACGATGGTGCTGTGGATCAGAGTGAGCTAAAATACCCCCCCGCCCCTTTCCCACATCACTCACAATGTATCATATCACAGAGCATCCTTTGAAGAACGAGTTTGTTTGCATGGGATACTTAGAAGGAACGGCAATGGAGAGCCCAGACAACGGGCACATCCTCCTCCTTGGCGATTTCAAGTCCTCCTCAAAGCCTATTTATTACTGTGCCGTAAGAGAACTATGATGCAATCTGGATTCCTTAATGTATCCTTTCTCCTGGTTGATCAGCGTTACACTGTAGCGGGGGGAGTGGTCAGCATGACCCTCTACGTTGGAGACGCTACGAGGGCCTATTGTCCCTCTGATCAAGACTCGGTGACGGCGGAAAAAAATAAGTACGTTCTCCTTTCGATGACAGGTGGGTGTTGACACCAAAATTTTCGCAAATTCTCACCTTTTTATTCAGATATCACTAATTACGTGACAACCGAGATGCCGGAAGAGACTTTTACAGGTTAGTGAATACTACAGACCAAAGTGTCGTAATGAAGGACTTCGTGTCTATAAAAGGGAAAATGGAAAAAATGATACAGGGGAAAGAAAAAAAAAAATGCGGTTCCATATTTACTTCACAGGAATATTTTTGTTTAGAATTTCCATCCATTATTATTAAATGAGTGATTTCTGATTACGCATCCGAATTCCCATGTCTCTCCCTCGCCAATCTTTTATGCAGGTTGTTCGTATTCATCACTTTGGCACGGCAAATACTGGTTCGGATATCTCAACTCAGCCACTGTCTCAATCAGCAAAGTTTACGAAGATGATTCCTTGTCCAATGAGCTCAACGGTTTCACCCTACGTTGGTTGAATTACTGCCGTGCAATACACCGGGTACATTTTGCTTTAAACAGAGGCATTTTCGTGCGAAAGTGGAGTGGTATCGAATGGAATTGACTATTTCACCATCATGCGAGAAACTTCAACTAATCAAATGAGCTGCGTTCACAATATCCCAGACTTCCCAAACGTCATGCTGGGCCGTAGCAGCAATTTAAAAAATGGTGAGCTTCTTTTAACCTGTCAAGGCATAACTAAATAACATATTGTCATTTACAGGTATTCTCACCAATGCCAGAGATTGCGACTCCCAGTTCACTTCAACCGATCCCTTCCGAGTGCAAGTCAGAAGTAAGTATGGCTGCTTCCATGGCGCACCGTTAATTACAGTGTTCATTGATCCATCACAGGTGATAGAGATATGGAGATGACCCCGTGTCCCTTCGACAACGGAACGTACTACCTGTCATACTCCGAATCAGCGGCCGCAGAGGACGAATGCATTGGTAATCCGAAATCCACTTTGGTCGTGGACGGGGACAAGATCCATGTTCGATCTTGTTCGGACTCCAACACCTACTGTGAGTCATAATAATGATGACATAACACGTGCATTCTTTTGTTATTTCCTTAGTTCGTCCATACCAGAGTACTCTAACCTGTATCGGTGTTTTACCTGGAAGAGAAGTTGATGATACGAATGGCAAGTGGGAGGGTGACTACCTTGTGATGTCTTATCTCAAAGAAGACTCCGATCGCACTGAATACGTATGCGGGGTGGGGATCTGTGAATATGGCTATCTCCTGTGCATAGTTTTGTATTCATAGAGATACAAGACTGTAGAAGGGGTGAATTACCTGTCGCTTAGTGTTAATTTTGACTACCTGGCCAATTGCGTGGTCGACAGAGATTACGCTTACTTCAGCACAGAATCCAATGACGAATTCAGGCTTCTTAAATTCTCAAACAGTACGTGGAAACAGCAACCCCCGTGTATCGTTTAATGATTTGTTTTCTGCTCCTCTACCACAGTGCTGTACCACTCTACAGTACCGCCTACAACTGTTGCCCCTGATAGTAAGTATTGACCAAATCATGGAATAATCTCTGGCAATTTTAACTAACTAAACCTTCTCCAAAGATTGTCACTTCCCACAAAGATGGCAGAAACCGTGGTGGTTCGGTTATCAAGATGAGTTTGCGGATCCGGATCTCACTAAGGTGTTCAACAACGACACGGAAAAAATCTACTTCAGAGGAGTGTCAATTCGTGAGTTAATGGCTCTGAATAACTGATTAAATCCTTTATTTATCAACCAATATGCAGAGACATTTGAGTGTGTTGATGTGTATTACGAGGGTACTTATATGTATTACATGAATCGGCTAATCATCAACGGGAACTTCAAGCGCTGCATCCAGATATTCGAAATATTGCCGATGATATTAGCTAATCGTATCAGTGAACTCGACAACAGTGAGCAATTTGAGATGAATATCTAAGGATTCCAAATTATACGTTTCTTCTTTTTTGTCAGCTGACATCACATCTGTTGTGTCTGATTGCCCTGCATTGACAAATAGTACAATGCAATACCGCATGCAGCTCGAATGTGAGTGTCCAGTATTACTCCCTGCAGTCTACAATTCTGCCTCCACAGATCCTGGAATCGGAGAGTCGTTCAACTTCAATGGATCGCGGTGTCCATTTAGGGATGGCACTTACTACTTTTCGTATTCGCAATCTAGTTCAGTACGACACCAGTGTTACAATGACGAGGACTCTGTGGCTGTCGTCAATGGCAACAGCATCACCACCAGAAGCTGTGTGTCGAATGACAGTTTCAGTAAGCTGACTGTTCACCTTTAACTTATGTCTTATCATTTTTCCCCCAGGTTATCCTTACTATAGTACATTAACGTGCATTGAAAACTGGGCATCTGAAGCTATGGATCAATTCAACGAAGGAGCGGGCGACTTCCTTCTCCTTGCTTACCAAGACTCACTTACGCGGATCATTTGTGCCGTAATGAGCATGGATCTACAAGGGTTTTATAATAATGTATGTATAAATTTTTAAAGAGGTATGCTGAGTTTGGTGGATCCATCCTGATGTCACTGGATCTTGAATTCGATTCTTTGACCTATTGCAACACAGATGCGCGATATGATTCCTATTCCGATGGAAAGTACACAGCATTCAAATTTGCCTATGGTAAGCATGAGCAGTATTCTCATGAGTAATATTACTCCAAATGATGTTTTGCAGACATTGAGACGACTACTGTCCCAACAACCCTTCCCCCAACAACGTTTGCTCCTACCACCCTGCCTGAGACAACCCCTCTAGCAACTAAATTTGAACAAACAACTGTGGCTTCCACCACTCAAGCTGTTCCAACAACTGTGGCTCCCACCACTCAAGCTGTTCCAACAACTGTGGCTCCCACCACTCAAGCTGCTCCAACAACTGTGGCTCCCACCACTAAAGCTGCTCCAACAACTGTGGCTCCCACCACTCAAGCTGCTCCAACAACTGTGGCTCCCACCACTCAAGCTGCTCCAACAACTGTGGCTCCCACCACTCAAGCTGCTCTAACAACTGTGGCTCCCACCACTCAAGCTGCTCCAACAACTGTGGCTCCCACCACTAAAGCTGCTCCAACAACTGTGGCTCCCACCACTCAAGCTGCTCCAACAACTGTGGCTCCCACCACTCAAGCTGCTCCAACAACTGTGGCTCCCACCACTAAAGCTGCTCCAACAACTGTGGCTCCCACCACTCAAGCTGCTCCAACAACTGTGGCTCCCACCACTCAAGCTGCTCCAACAACTGTGGCTCCCACCACTCAAGCTGCTACAACAACTCAAGCTGCTTCATCCACTCAAGCTCTAACTACTATGGCACCTACTACTGATGCAGATACCACGATGGATCTCTCAACTGCCGGAGAGACTACAGTTGCTCCAACGACACCTTCTGGTGCGTATCTTTTGATTTATTTCACTTCATGCGCTTTTAACCTTCCGCTGCTATTCAGCTCCCTGCAGCTATCCAGCCAGCATCCGTGATCCCAAAAGTTGGCTCATGAGTTTCAAGAATGGTACAGATGATTCATTGTTTACAATTTTCTATGAAGACACTCGCGCCAATTTATTTGAAAGCACAGCTCTGAGTAAGTTAATTCATTCCTAAGCAGTCCTACCTGTAACATTTGCTTTTAGGTGTCTACCAATGTGTCAACTCTACCTCTTCTGGCAACACTCACTTCATTATCGAGGTCGATACTTCAAATTCGGCGTACCAATGCCACAAATTGACCATAACATCCGACACAATTCTTGTATCCACCGTATCTTTGGTTGCTATTGGTACGTGTGGACTACATCAAACTACAGAAACACTCGATAATTCCTTTCCTTTAGGATTTACTGATGTCACTGATTGTCTAGATATCGAGTATTCTGAACCAAATAGCATCCTAATGGATTGTAAGTGATACATGCTAACACCATATGCGATTCATTGTATTTACTCTTATAGCTGCTGCCAACGAATCCAAATCCTCATGTCCTCTACCTGAGGGTTCATACAGTGCAACTTACTCCATTTCAAATTCCACTCAAGATATTTGTTCTGGGCAGGATTCGTACGCTGACATAATTGGTAGAACGATCAAGACTGAATTTTGCGTGAACAAAGATTCTTATGGTAAAGTTTCAGAGCATAAATCGTCCAATATATTTATATATTTATACAGAGGAACCTTTCAACTCGACTCTCACCTGTATCGGATTGATACCTGAGGAGGACCTTGGAGAATTGGATGCTGAGGGGGATTTCCTTTTGCTGAAGAGATCCGGATCCAATGGGAAGGAAGAATATTATTGCGCTCGCTACAAGAAAAATGAATTAACTGGAGAGATATCTCTCTCATTGAATATTAATGATCAAGATCAAGCTTCATGCGACACTTCCAGAGATGCTGACTTCAGTAGTGATCAGGATGGATTTCTTGCAATGAAGCTGACGCCAGGTAATGTTTGCTTAATTAGACGGTTGGACAATTGGTATTTAATTGCTTCTTTGCTTTTTAGAAGTTATTATTGCTTTTAATATGCACTCTGGGAGTATATAATAGTATATTCTTATTCATACTGATGTATTCAACAGATAAATGGGACTTGTGTAATAATACTCATGGTAGCTATTCAAATAAGAATCTTGCAGTTAATTGTCATCTATTAATGATAAGCTTCTTTTGACAATTTAGTTCACCTCATCTTTTCTCTTGGCACTTCAGATTTAACCATTAATGCAATACTCTGACACTAGTTTCACTTTGTATATTCTCTGTCGTGCATGCTTTCCATACACTAGATTAAGTTTAAAGATATGCAAGGTAAGTTTTATTGAACACCTATTTGTATATTTCATTGAATGTTCTTTTTGTTTTAATTTGGAAATGATTCAATATGTTCCGTAGCGTCTTCATACCCTTTTTGGCTGTGTATATACATACATATAGATATTCTTTTTTTTATTTTTCTTACCGCTATTTCAGCAATAGCGTCCTACATTTTCACTGTGTTTATGTCTTTCCTGTGTTGTTCCACAGAGGACGCTTGCTGGAGCTCACCTTGCATGAACGGAGGGACTTGCGTTTCATCCGGGGATTCTTTCTCGTGCCTCTGCATTGGAGACGAGTATGGCCGACGCTGTGAGAGCGTCACCACTCTGAACGAGGGCACTGACACCACCATCGTCGTGACCGTCATCCTTATCGTCGTCATCGCGGTCATTGTCTTCGCCATCGTCCTCGTGACCGTCATCGTCTGCCAGTACCGAGGCCGCTCCAACCGACCAAGACTCCTAGAAGAGACATCAACCCCCCCTCTTGTTGTCAATGGCATCACTGCGGAACCCGTTTATGAAACATACCGAACAGCATGGTATCCTGATAAGTACAACAGCACCTACTCTGGTGTAGCCAGCATCCGTTTAGGAGCGCCTTACTCTAGCTTTGACCAGTCATCCATATACAAACCAACCCCAGGCTCCACCATCGTCCACACTTGATGAGCTCTAGCTCATCGTCATTCTTTCTCTCTGCATGTGTATTCATATATATGATGCCATTATTATAAATATCATTGACATGTAACTTTAATGTGTATATTGTATTAATGTTAACTGTAATTCTGATATATCTCATGTTTTGTTGTTTACCTGCATATTCCTAGTTTTATAATCACCTTGAAATACTCAAATGAAAGTGTTAAGACTTATTTTGTGTAATTATGAATTGTTTGATAATATCGTAGCTGTGCAATACAATGCTGAATTGCTATGTATTAACATTTGAATATTACAAAAATAAAGGGAGTCTGAATTAATCAGGAAGTATCGGGATTTTCAAATGTGCATGCCTCCACTATGCTGTCTAGGATCTACGTCCGGTAAATCTTTGACAACTAAGTTGTTCAATCTGATCTCCGATCGAGAGTTTTGTATTGTTGTTTATTTCAATATATTAAATTATTTAAATCCAGAGTAAATTTAAGTTTGTTTACTCTTCAACTTAAACTTCTTCATGATAAAGAATTGATCTTATTTCACAGCATATGCATTAAATCTCTCCACTAATAAACCGTCCGAGACTGATTTGACCCAACTAATTGCATGGCGAGAAGGGAGAACCAATCTGCCATTCAAAATAGCATACAAGTAATTCAGGAAACTAATCAAATCGTACAATAAACGTGGAAAGATGCAATTTAATCCGTTTATCACGATTGCACTACAGAATCCAGAAGCAATCAAATATATATTGACATGTGTACGGTAACTCTAGAATACAGTTTACACGCCAATTGGTCTAATTAAGACGTTGCATGGTGCAGTTCGCTCGTCTAATAAAGACGTGGGGTGCAGTTTGCTCGTCTAATTAAGACGAGGGGTGCAGTTCGCTCGTCTAATTAAGACGTATGGTGCAGTTCGCTCGTCTAATTAAAACGTGGGGTGCAGTTTGCTCGTCTAATTAAGACGAGGGGTGCAGTTCGCTCGTCTAATTAAGACGTGTGGTGCAGTTCGCTCGAGTCGTTCGCTTGATGTAAGTGTGCCGATCAAGTACACTTTTCATTGACATGCAATGTCCCACATACATGTAATACACGCCTAGGGAGCATTTGGGGACTAACCTACTACCTAATGTTGCTCTCGATAGTGTTACTGTACGTATAGGGCTTTCCCAATTATAATCCACGCATCACTGAGGAATGTGACAATATATGTCGCATAGCAAGTGTTGCCTACTTGAAGTTCTTACATGCCCTCCCGTTTCTGAAAGTTGCACCAAGATATATGCTTGAAACAGTCAATTATTTTAAAGTTTAGTTGAACACTTGTACGTGTATGTATAATTATTCAGTTTTACGCTACAAAGCAGGTGGTTTTTGACTCTTGGAAACGATCCTTATGACAGTACTGCACACACCTTGAATGGGGGCATATTTAAATTAATTCTAGCTCAACCAATGATTATCACATCACTCTAAAGATAAATCGACAAGCCAGAGGTTCGTCCAAAGATCTCTAAGACGTCGACATATATTTATAGTGATAAACGGATTTATCACAAACAACGATATTGCAAACAGTCGTCTCTCATTAATCTGAAAGGTTGGAATGGTCGAATTAGGGAGGGAGTCGGATTTAAATAATAATAATCTTAAATAATATCCAAATACGTGCACATCTTAACGAGGGTCTCTTATCGGCTCACTATGATGTATCGTTGCCTAATGTTTAATGCGAAAAAGACCAACTAATTATAGTATGGATATATGTTTACTGCTGCTGTTATATAATGAACAGTCCGACTGGTCATACCCAAAAGTCGCCTCTTTCCGTTAGCAATTTCCACACAGTCGGCTCTTTTGCGTTGGCGATACAAAAGAAGTATTTGAAAATTTATCCGATTATACTTCAATCGACATCGATGGAATTGCCTAAATGGCTACTACAATTCTAGAAGTCATGGTGAACCACGCGGCATTACTATACATGTAGAATGATGCTGAGCTTTTATGTGTGAGACGTTTGCCTGTCTTGTATATATCCTATGTATACGTATTGGTGTGAGGGAGGATGTTCATAACTAGTACAAACATAGTTGGTGAGGTTGTTCATGTGCAATTGCTAATTCACCAGCGACCCTACATGGTGCGCGTCTAACTCAGCGACAGCTGACTTTAATTGAAGCTTTGATGTGAAGCAATCATCGATTGTAAGGCTTCTGTGGCTCCGACTCTCTGCGGTCAACAGAACTTCAAAACTAGACGCTGTGTGAGTCAAATGCTATCTTATTGAATTAACTAACCTCGTGACGCTTGTAATGACATCAATATTGCCTTCATGTGACCAATATCTGCGAAGTACATGTAATTATATGGTTGTGACTCCGAGGAAAATGTTTTAATCACCACAGCCAACATCTAACTAGGTTGGTTCTGAATTACTGAAACACTTTAGCACCAAACAAAGACCTTCATTTATTCGGACATCACGAGCGTGACCTATATCGAGACCGAGAGCATTATAGTTATGATTATACATGAATCTGGTTCCACCAGATGAGAACGAAACCCGACAGAAATCACAAACTCAGAAGAAAAACAGCATAGGGCCTACTCAGATATACATTGAGTCATGCATTGCAATAGGTAATTAGAGATACGTGTTGTCTTTCTTTTTTCGTGATATCAAATCATATTTCAATGTTTCATGATTCGTGACTTTCCAAGGTGTATTGTGTTTTCAAATATACCATAATTAACGTGAGTACATACATGTACAGGTGGGTCAGAATTGGGAACATTCTCAGGAGGGTATACGTTAACACAAAGATAAATCAATTCATTTGATTATCCTCCAATTGTTTAATGCTGCGGATTTGGAGAATAACAAACATGTTTCAACCGGAAAACCGATAGATCGATTCGGTGGATCGCCCATGCCGGTTTCAGCGAAAGATTGACCCAATATCTGAAATATCGTCATTTCTTGCGAGCTAGACCCTGATCCCTGCGGATCACCGCCAAGTCTACAAAAGCGAAGAACCGCTAGGCCGAAGTGCGAAGGTGCAGCAGTCGGCTGAAGAACTCGGAAGCGATCGATTCGAGTGTTTGCCGTCGTCAAGCACGTGATCCAAGTCAGACTGTTGAAGCAGAAACCGGTGAGAAATACGCGAAAATCATAATATTATTCAGCCAATGCGAGCAACGGGTTAATTATAATGCGAAATTAACGCAGTGTTTGTGAAGCACGGATCTAACTATGATGTGTTATTGGGCTGATAATACGACGCGAAAGTCTGCTCTGAATGGTTGCATGCTGAACGTTTGTAGGACATGTGTGAGCACGAAATATTTATGTCAGCATGATCATAACGTATAACCCAAAGAAGAGAGGAGCAGGTGCCTTATCTCAAGGTGCGGCGTACCGTGCAGTGGGGCATTTAATATGCAGGTAATTATTGGGCTAATTGCACAAGGGCAGTGGGTGTGTAGTGAATTTTCTTGTGTTTCTTTAAATTAATAATGCATGCTTCTCAATCTCAAACAATCGAGATTGATTAGTTGTGTTCGAAGGTACGCGGTCGGTGCGGTTATATATGAGACTTTAATACTTGCAATTGTACTTATAGCATTTGTTTTATCTTCATGACAGGAGCTTGACCTCAGAACATCGACATCATGGTGGCCTTTGGAGTGACCCAGGAGGTGAAGGAGCGCAACCAGGGCGCTGGCATGTCGTTCATCCTCCAGCCTCAGATATCGAAGGCCCCCGAGAGGGCGACGCCCGCCTCTCGTACGGGTTGCAACCCTGCAGCAGCTGAAAACTTACGCAAGAGCCGCGGCACCATGGACTGCTTCATGAGCACCTCCAAGAACGCCGATTACGCGTCCCCCCGCAACCCCCCGCGAGTCAGAAATGACGAGTCCAAAAGCATCTACGCCAAGAGCAGAGGTCAGATGGGCGCTGTGCTCAACGCGGAAGCCAACCGCTTCTACTATACGCCACGTCAGCCAAAGATCCCGTCTGGTGAGGGCAAAGAGAACTACGATCGAGGCAGGCACGGCACCATGAAGCTGGTCATGAACATCGACAAAAACATGTCGTACAGCACCGCTCGGCCGCAACTAAGGATCAAATCCGCAGAGGGGGCTCAGAATATGCAACGCAGTCGAGGCTCCAACATGGCCACGGTGCTTGACGGTGAAAAGAATCGGAGCTACGTGACGCCACGACCTGCCCCACGGGCACCATCAGCAGAAGCACAAGACATTGCAGCACGCAGCAATGGTTGCTCCATGTCGCAGTTGCTTGATGTGGACGCCAACATGAAGTACGACACTCCGAGGCCGGCGCCGCGTGTGAAGTCTGAGGCATCCGAAAATGCCGACAAAGACAAGGGTAACATGATGAGTCTGATCATTGAGGGAAAAGCAATGAGAGACCCGATGCCCGTGAAGCGGGTCTGGGGGGAGGCTGAGGACATCTACGAGAAAGGTCGAGGCAACCTCAGTCAGATGCAAGCCAACTACGGTACCATGCCGCTGTCTGCAAGAAACGTGCCCCGAGTGAAGGGGGAGGGGGAGGGCAACGCGACCATCGGCCAGAAAGGCACCTTATGCAACCTCTTCAGCAAATACGGACAGATGCCCCCATCACCCCGCCCAGCCAGTAGAGTTAAATCCGAGGGCAAGCGATGGGCGAACAAAGGCAAAGGTACTATGGGTACGATCATGGACCCCAACCCCAAAGCCAAAAGGAAGACTTCTGCGAACAGGAAATCCATGGTCTGGTGAAGTTTAGTTTTTATTTAGCCTCTTAGTATTTGATCTCAAATGCCTGCCTCGGTAGGTCACCTTTGTGATTTGGGGTATGGCTGTAAAGCATCTGCGCCTGTCGTACTTTGTTCATTGCAATTTAATGTCATTCAAGCTTCCGGTGTGGTCTGGGCTTTGGGGTTTTTTTTATTTTATTTTTTTATTTTTTTATTTATTTATTTTTTTTGGGGGGGGGGGTGGTTAGGGTTGGGGCTTGTGGAGCACTTGTTATAACGTAGTCATGTGGGTGTCAATGTCACGTGAGTTTTCTATTCGTTAAATTCTAATTTATCGTCAATTATTATGCATTTGTTGGTGTATTGTGGGTTATAGTTTAAAGCGCATGCGTGGTCCAATTCACGCTTTACAAATGTTGAGTCTGACATAACAAGTGATAGTCATGTAAACCTCCGTTTGCCAAGTACTTTGTATTGCTGCAAAACTATTTTCATGTGGGTTCAATCAGGGTTCATGTGACCTCAAAACGTGAGTGTTGCCTTAATGGTAGATGGTCTTAAAGACAACCTTTCGTCCTTCGGTTAAGAATGATTCACTCAGCATGAAACATATCTTCTCGTGAAAACGAAGATCTTTTCGAATGTTCGCTGTAATGAGTGGATTATCGTGGATAATCCGTGGCTCTAACCGCGTTTCTTCGACGTTGAAGAATAACATGTTTTACGTGGCTTTGTGAAACCTTTTCGACCCAACACAATTCTGTAAACCACCGACCAATACGATTGACTGGATGCAATTGGCTGACATTATGTTTTAATTGATGTTTGGAAAGAGTCTGAGCCAAATCTGTATATTGATCTGAATTTCATAAATAAATGCATGTCATATTTTTTATTTATTGATTGGGAGTTCATAAAACTCTGTGTGCCTTGCTTCAAAACGTTGTAAAGAGTATACGACGAATCTATTCTAATAAATTTCTTCGTTTATAATCGAATTTCCTTGTCTTTAGAATTATTTACTCCTCCGCAAAGACTATGCAATCTCTAAACATGTATCCAATTAATATCCACAAGTTCTATAATACTAACCATACGTAGTTGTTATAATGCTTTTAGTGTAAGAAATTAACCAGATTAACTAATGGTACATTCTTGCACAATTGCCATACATTTTCTTATGGACAATGTCCATTCCATTTATTCCATTACACTATTTCCATTGAAACATGTGGAATTAACACGTAAGATTCATTTGACCCAATTAACGACATTCGTCCCTTGTGCACGGATCATCATAGAAAAGGCTCAGTCTGAACCGATTGACTTGACAGAGTTTTTGTTGCAACACGCGAGACAGTAAAATCGGATGGCCATCTTTTTCTTGCTCTTTTCCCTCTGAAACATTTTCCGCTTTACTTCCGGTGGTTTACTAACTTCCGGAAGGGAACTTGCATCCTGTGTCGGCTTGTCTTCTTCTTCTGCTTTGAGTTGTATTGAATGGAGCGAGAGGGTTCGCTCACTCAACCCACTTGTTTTCGTCATCAGCTTGGCTCCTGCATTCAGTATTAATTGTTCCATCAAATCAAACTTGAAACATTATGTTCATTACATGTAACATCCACAAACGGTCAATGATTGACAGCGAAGCAAAGCAGAAGCTCACCTTGTCCATAATTCATGATGTCCTGTGAAGTGCTTCGCTTACGTCGCATTTATTCGATTGAATAAGCAACACTGCAACATATGACGTTGTGGGCTTATGACAGGCATGGCGGGTTTTGGGTTCCAGCATCGAAAGCCTAATTGGTTATTGACAAAGTTTCCATGTAAGCAAAATCAACATATCCATTAGAAGACTTTGAAGCCACGAAGCAACAAAGAGCTGCAGAGGGAATCCACCAATTCAAAAGATTCATAATGATCTTGACTATGCAAATGGTGTTTAATTTGTCACTTAATCAAATACGATAGCAAGAGCTGGCAAATAGATACCGTTGAAGAGTATCCGATGCTGGTGTAGGATAGGCCACAGAACAACGACATGGCTTCATTCGTTTGGAGCAAGGAATTCAGTGAAAGATCTGCCGACGAAACATCAGCTATCGTGGAGTACTTCGACCAGCACAAGGATCATCTGAAATTGGAGGGCGTCACGTCTTGTGTGATTGCAAATATTTCTACTGTTGGTGTCGCGCAAAGTCTGATCAAAGACTGCCTACCTCGGGTGCAGAAGTTCTCCTGTCTGAGTGTCAGTCGAGATGCGTTGGATGCTCTAAGTCAAGATTTGCAAATTGAGAGGAGGAAGAGGCACGGAGGGTTAGAGGTCAGACTGAAGGTCCAGCGAGCGGAGACGTGGCCAGGGCCCACTACGAAAGTGGACGCTGTTTTCCTGATGGCCGTCGATCCCAAGATGAGCGACTACGAACTCCCAGGATTCATTCGTCGATGCAATGGATGGTTGACTTCCGGTGGGGCCTTGTTCGTCATGTTTCATGACGCTTGCGCGGAATGGGGGGAAGTTATGAAGCGGGTGGTCAGTGGGAGTGATGATTCGATGTACGAGAGAGTCAGAAAAGGACTTGGACGGGCTGGATTAGATGTTGATGAACGTAAGGCCTTTGACTTCGACGTGAACACAGGAGAACCAAATCGAAATCTGTTGAACTACTTCCTTCAACGAATGTGCACGGAGAAAGAATACCGAAAATTTGCGAAGAAGCTCAAAGAGAGGTTTCCAGAGGGAAAGGTTCTCTTTAGAACACATTTGTTGGTGTGCCACAAGAAATCATAGACGAGTTTCATGTTTTATCTTTTTCTTTCTTCTTCCTTGTACATGTACATGTGTTTATGTATATTTTCATTAAATTGAAAATCAAAAGTATTTAATATTCCGATCTGACTATCCTCTACGTTTGTTGTTCAAGTGGGCTGCAACGAAGCCGTCTTGGAAATATATATTCTGTGGTCTGGAATTCAGTAATACGTGTATTTGTAGTTGCATTTGCATCACGTGACAAGTATGAAATAGATGCAGAGAGAGCTGAGTGGTTAACCAGGGTGGTTAATTGGTAGAATTAGAACTAACAGCATGGATCGATAGCATATGGCTCTGTTCACTGGGAACCTGGGACTCAAGTTATAGTCATGAAACGTATGCGTGGAAATGACACCAAAAGCTTTAAACTACCGAAGACCCTGATTATTTTTCAATAATCATTGTCTGATAAGATTCCACTAAAATTCACTGGCAAGATGGACAATGAAGATCAGCATCAGAGGACTTCCTTTTTTTTTGTGTGATCTTTAAGTATTGTGCATGCAAGCGATATTTTCCTTGCGTGCAAACTAGAAAAATCCCGAAATTCCTGTTTATTGGAGAAAAAAAAATATTGCGTCAGAGTGAGAAATTGCTGGAATCGGCTTTTCGTCCATTTCTAAATTATGAAATAAAATGTAGATCCATGTAGAAAAATGTACGTGTAGATCCATATATGGCAAGATAGGAATATGAATGGTATTCCATACAAACCTCCGCTAAGTACCATGATCGAGCCACAAGGATGAATATTGCACAAAACTACTTAAAGAAAAAAATCGATCGACACGTTACTCGTACGTGTGGGAAGACACCGCAGAGTAATGAGCATTCTTTCTCTATGGTATAACTCAACCGTGAATTAAACACCTTAACAAAAAGTGTCATGCATGGCTAGAAGGGCGGCGATGTGAGACCGTCTCTCTTATAACTTTAGCTGGTACTGCGACACATCAGAAATCGTCCCAATGCGCTGCACTGTCCCCAGCTGTGGCATTTGTGTCGGATAAAGAGACATTTAAAGCTCGTTTGTTTCATAAAATCGGGAAATATTGATTAGCAGATTACTCACTGTGAGGTATAAAAAATTCCCGGCATATTCGATATTGATCGGTTGAGTTGATGCGCCTTGCAATCAACATTCGGGTGAGTTTCGTCAAGTGCACTGAGATCAGAGCTCTGCAACCAGGAAGGTGAATAACATCAGGACGATGCTGTCACCAATCTTCGTCGGGGCTTTGTGTATTCTTCAAATAGGTCAGTGTATCTGAATTATCATGTGCATACAAAATAATACACTTACAACATAATCTGTGGTAATCTGTAAAATTAACATAAACGCGGTGCATAATGCATTGTTAAAATAATGAGCAGTTGAGGGGCACCGGATAGCTCAGTGGGTTAAACCGCTGACTACAATCCAATGCCGACCGTGGGGGTCGAGGTCCCGGGCTCGAGACCCGATCAGGCCACGGGCGTTATGATTGTGAATTACAATTGTAATTCGTTATAATTATAATTCTTCGGTGACTCTGCAGTGCTGCCCAACTGCGTAACAAGGCCGGGCGCTGTGTACTACTGTCTATGGTGGTATGCAGGATAAAGAACCCTTGGGATTTATCGATAAGAGTAGGGGAAAACCCTCGTCCCGGGCCTTCTGTTCTGGCGCCCGTATCATCCGATCGGATTGGGTGGAGCCGTAAAACCCCATCACTCACTCATGAGCAGTTGAAGCAGGGAGTTGTATTATATTTCATTCAATTGGCTGAATCATGAATCATACGCTTATTCCTCATGTCTTTAGCCGCAGCCACGCAACTCTTCTACGGCAATGAGGTCGAACGAAGACCGCATCAACAGATTTCCCATCCCAGGGTCTGGATGGACTTCAATGCCACCCTGGGGTGGGGCCATCTTAAGAAGTTCACCATCTACACCATCGACCTAGAACAAATCCCAGATTCAACCATTAAAGCCCATCCGGATATACCACAACATATCTCCGAAAATCGTATTTACATCCGACTTCAGCTTTGGCAGCCATATTCAAAGGAGGATTTCCAGTTTGGTCGCCTTGTCTGGGAAAAGCGAATCCACATCGAAGTCACGCAATTCGGCAGAAAATTAGAGGTAAGCCCCCGGCCATGCCACTGGTCATTAGTACTCATTACATGTCTGCGAAGCAATAGTCGTCTTTGTAATTTCGCATGACTGAGACGAAAGTAGGTATCTAAACGGAATGTACTGCCTGCCCTGAGGGGGATGCAATTGCTTTGATTGAGGCTCTATTTACAGCACTGAATTACTTTATAACCTTTTTTTGCTCATAGATTCCAGTTACTGAGGAAGTTGAGGTTTCGGAGACTTATGTTCTCGGGATGACAAACGAAGGCCCCATCAACCCTATATCTTGTACCGAGGTACATGGTCAGAAGAGAGCCGTATATTATCGCAGAATTTATCTCGGAAACCGAGAGTCTTTCCCTGAAGTCAACAGAGATGATTACGTCTTCAATAAGAAGAAGGATTTCTTCCCTGTAATTTTCTCAATCGGCGCTTACATTGAGAACGGTATGATAGCTTTTCTGTAGCATAAGTGCATAAAGTATTTTTTTCTTTTTCTTAGAGCCATTCTTAGAGGAAGGTAATGGAGTGTTTCGTGGCAACACTATTCGACCAAGGAAATCGATCCTGGGAAGCGGAGCAAAACGAGCCTGGCTGGACGACGGAATTCAACTCTATACAGGATACGTCCACGAATTTCTTTTTCACGTCCAAAATGCTTCTAGGATGCCTTTAACTATCCGACTTCAGGTTAGCAGAAATAATATACACATAGTATTTGACGTCATATATTACGTAATCCAACAATTAATTGTAGATTTGGATGCCAAGAGGACAGAACAGATTCCTTTTGACTTGGCAGAAAACATGGGCTATTGAAAAGCCCTCTGACGGAATACATAAAGTATTTTGGCTCATGGAAAAAAAAAATATATATTGATGTATTTGTATACGGTATTCGTAGATTAAGCTATCGCAGGAGGAGGCTCCCAAAGTGACTTCTGACCATAAAGTGGGCTGGACTTATGAAAGCGATTACGGACCAATTGCATACGAATTCAATAGCAACCATCGAACTAAAGTCTTCACAATCGAGAACAATATTTTCCCTGTAGTTGGGGAATCACACAGTTTTGATATTGAACTCCCGTACCAATTCTCGTTCGGAGTCGTCCTCTCAGGTATGTTCATTTCAACTTCATTATGAGATGTTAATTTATATGAGCAGATAAATGTCAAGACAGACAATTATTAATTTATTATCATCATATCATTGAATATACACTGTCGTAGAGATGGTCATAACACCGTTTAGCTAATTAGCCACGTGCACCTCCCCCCTCCCCCACGTTGGGAATCGTCTGTGATTCAGTCATAGGCCTATTCGAAGTTGGGCGAAAGTGAACGCTTGGTTGATTCATCGTTGTATACATTACTGTACAACAATGATAGAGAAAGATCTGCGTATTAATCCCGGCATGTGTGTGTGTGTGTGAAGCGGATTTGCTATAATATCTACATTTAAGTCCCGTGCGATAATGACCTCGCCCAGATCGAGGGACAATCATTCGTGAAGTCAATTTTTTTCCGAATTTTACTAGGCTTATAATTTGAATGAGACTCAACTCTAAAATCTAAATGCATGCGAATTTTCTACCACACCAGACGAGCCACCAGATGGCTACAATCCAACAAACAGCGGAGGGCGTTGTGGTAAGAATCAAGCAGAGTGATACAATGTTCATGCATCTAAGATTCGATTTCATTTTCCCAAGCTGAATCCTGGCTCCACGCCACTGCGCTGTTCGGCCTGATCGCTGCACTCAAGATTATCATAACGTTCCGTTGATGGCCAACATCGGAAATTGAATTGCGTCGTACAATTAGTCAATTATGCTATTTTGTAATATTCCTTGATTCAGATGCTATTCTCAAGAGTTCTTCAACGCTAACGAATGAGCATGATGCAACCATTTCGGACATTCCAACCATCATTGATGATTGAATGCTATCACACATTACGAATAATTATATGTGTATTACTAGTATATTAATTGTAATCTACCTATCCCACTCATTGCATGCAAATTATTGATTCAATTTTGTTTCAATGTTAAAATACCCGGCGAGTATTGTTACAATACCCGGCGATAATACTCCTTATTTCTTATACAGATTTTATAACTGCACATATTTACATGTTAACTTATTTGTATGTTCAATAAACATAATGTCATTCAAATGCATTTCCACACCTGTATTCAGTACTTTGTATAACAATAACCTGCTGATCCCTTGCAACAAAAATTCAAAAATTTCACATCCTATGTCAGTATGTGAAATTGGCTTAATTTGTTAAAGAAGATACCAAGACCGATTCAAAAAAATACTTTATTAAAACACACACAGCATCCACGCACACTCACATAACCCTTTCACACAAATGATAAAATGCTCTCAATCAGAATCCGATCCAGACGCAGCTGATCTAGATCCCCCGCTTCCAGATCCTGACCCGGATTTCCCTGCTCCGTCACCACTGTCTTCGTCATCAGAGCTGGCGGCCACTTTGGCTTTCTTGCGTTTCACTTCACCATCAGAACCGTCAGATTCCTACAACATCAACCATCACATCCACTCCCACAAACAATTTCAACAAACCTCATCAGAGTCCAGTTTCTTTGCCTTCAGCAACCTCTTGCGATTGGCTTCCTCGTCGCTGGAGGAGTCCTCGCTGGACGAACTGTAGATGTTTGGACGGTGGCCACCTAATGAATATGCAAATGAGCCACACATGTAATGACGGGAATCAGCTAGCTACCTTTAGCGCTTTGCTTGTACTTGTGCTTGATGGCTGAGAGTGAGATGCCGTTTTCATCGTCATCATCCTCCAGGTAGTTGGGGTTGAGGCCGCGTTGGTGAGCCCTTTCGCGGATCCGCCTCTGCTGGCTCTCCCTGCGAATGGACGCTCTCAGCCGCTCTTCCTCCTTCTTGATCATTTCCGATCTTTGAGACTCGGGATCTTTTCCAGCGATTGGCAGCACTTTCACTTTCTGGGTCTTTGATGACCGATCGACCATGGACATGGTCATCTTACGATGAGTGAATGAATCAGTCGAATGTGGCCTACGAGAAGCGAATGAGCGTCAGAATAAAAACAGAAATCATCACACCTGAAAGTGAGTTTCGTTTTGAAGACTGCCTGCCCCTGCAGACCAGTTCCTTGCCTGATGAACAGATGGTTGAAGTCCCCTTGCAGGGTCATGGGGTGCACGTCAAAAATCTCATTGCCCAGATGCATGGACATACTGAAAATTAAGTTAACCTTTGAACCGAGGCACAGGCGGGATAGTTACCTGCCGTCAGACCAGCGCACATATCGCGCGTTGCTCTCCCGAACCGGTTCTCCAAACTCATCCAGGACATCATTGCCATCGTCATCTTTCATTGTTCTCCATCGAATCGTGTTTTCCACTTTGAGTTTGAGTCGAGTTCTTCCTTCCTCATCCATCACTTCATCTTCATCAATTTCATCTTCATAAACCTGAGGATCAAAAGGTCTGAAGCCCCCCAAAAAAACCAGTTACAAATATGACAATCAGTTGATCCAATTGCACCGACCGTGTTTCCACACTGAGAAAGTTTGGCAGTTTCACAAAATAGAGATTCTTGCCCAGCGCCGTGTTGATTTTTGGAATTTCGACTTCAATTCGTGTTTCAGGAACCTCCTCCTCCTCCTCTTCCTCCTGAATGACCGGCACCTGAAGAGCAGAGTTCACAGCAAAGCCACCGCAGACCAATCACACTTACGGCTTCCCTTTCATCCTCTCTTTCATCTCTCGGTTTCGCTTCATCTTCTGAATCTGATGTAATATCGCCTGCGTCGCCAAACAGATCGTCGGCTGTGGATGCGAACAATGCGGTCAAAGAGCATAAAACACTTCAGGTGATTGCTTCACCTGTCGCGTGATCCACAGCAGTTGTATCCATATCTTCTTCCACATCGCGTTTAGCTTCATCCTCGCTCCCTGTGAACATAACTCGATTCAACAACAGCTTCCCTCAGAGCATATGCTGCCCACCTGACTTTGCTCTTGCATCACTCTCCTGGCCCGGAGTGTGCACGGAGCCAGGAGAAGCCACTGACCTCTCACTGCCTGAAGGACTAGCAGAACGGGAACCATGAGGAGAAGGGGAACGAGAGCCGTGAGGAGAAGGGGAACGTGAGCCATGAGGGGAAGGGGAACGTGAGCCTTGAGGAGTGGGAGACCTGGACCCGTGTGGCGAGGCAGAGCCGTGCGAGCCATGAGGGGATGGAGAGCGACTTCTGCCTGACCCTGAATGTGCTGACGATCCAGAACGAGATCCCGATCGAGACCTGGAACGTGATCGGGACGAGGCATTGCTGCGAGATCCTGACCCACTTCTGCTTCTCTGAGAACCTGAAGAAACAGAGATACAGGTCAATGAGTGCATATGGCACAAGTGGGCTAATTTGCATACCTGCAGGGCTTGAGCTGCGACTGCGACTGTGTTCAGAGCCACTGTGCGAAGCAGGAGAGCCACTGCGACTGCGTTGTCCTCTAGGGCTGCCTGGTGTACTAGGTGGCCCTGAACCAGGAGACGACGATCTGGCACTGCCAGCCGGAGAGCCAGGGGCACTGCCGGCATATGATCCACTGGCATTGCTGCCGGGTCCTGAACCTGGAAGGGAAACGCACATTGAAATCCAACTTGAAGGAGGCTCAAAGAGCACTCTGAACAGAGAAACACTACAACACAAGACAAGTGAGAATTCACAATTTTCTTTGTGCATTATAAATTTATAATTTTTAAACAATACGGTTGTCTCAGTTGAAGGGTGGAGGCAGAAGCTGAGAACGTGTCAAAGTAAAAAAAACTGCACTCTACAAACATTTCCTTGTAGATTGCGTTACTGCCTATCAAATACGCGAGAAGCCGGGGCAGCGCTGGGCACATGATTAGATTTGGGCAGCGGGGAGTGGTTGAGTTTTTCATCCAAAGCAGAACTGCAGCATGACACATTGCATAGTGCTGAATTGTGGTAGCTGGTTGGACGAAGATGGTATTAGGGCTGGGCGGATATCCGTGTCCGATATCCGTGACAGCACGGATATTGGGGATTTTCAGTACTATCCGTGATCCGTGTTTCAACACGGATAGTTAAACACGGATAGTGTAAATTTTAAGTGTTTGTTTCGAGCGCACGGTGAGCGTTGCGCACAGCCATTCCGCATACAAACGCTGCTCACTGAAGCTGAGCGATGTCAATTACAAGATAACACGATGTCAACAATGCGCTAATTCTGATTTGCTTTAAATAAACACAATTCTATGCCCTTGAATCTCTTCAGTCATCAAGCAAAAGTGACGTAACACGCATTGTTGGCTATCTCCTTTAGTGCTTATTTTTCAACACCGTTACACGTGACAGCTTTGTCAATTGCAGTTTTCGTGTGAACCACAAACAGCACTGAATTTCATCACTTTCTCGACCTTGAACCATGTTTGAAATTGAACAGTTAATACAGAGTACAGACTAGTACATATGCCTAGGCCCGCTACTTGGCGATCTTGCGACTTGAATTATTTCAAACTTTCTATAGAACAATAATTGCCATGAAGTTATGAACTGACTTGCGCCTCATGAAGTTACTAAGTTTGTACATTTCCAAATCCTGTTTGTTGAAAGTGTACACTGTAGCACAAAAGCACGTTACTGTCGTTCCGTCTTGGGCTTATAATCTGCGACTCGTGAAGTTGGGGAAAATACTTGAAATAGCCTGCGCTGATAAGGAATTCACCTCTGTGAAATCGACAGGCAAGCGAGCTGTCTGCATGTGCGATGCCTCTTGAAACTTATTATGAACGTTTTGATAAAAGAAATGTACAAGAAGCAAGAAAGATGGCAGCAGTAGGTCAAGGTCGCTTGTCTTTAACTGCTGCAGGCAGAGCGTGGTTTTCGCGCTCACAGCGTGTGCCAGGCGCTGGGGCATTACGCTGCAGGTGCATGCTCCCGTGTTTGGGCATAAATATCCGTGTCCGTATCCGTATCCATCGGATATTAGTAACACGGATATCCGTTATCCGTGTATCCGTGTTAAAGCAATATCCGCCCAGCCCTAGATGGTATAGTGATCGTCTAAGTGGTTGCTCGGTTGTTGATGCACCACTTGAGATCATAGCTCGCTGAGGGCTTACGTGTCACCTTTAGGGGGTCCTATAACCAGAGGAAATTGTATGCAGCGTGTCCAGAGACTGTAAATCAGTGTAAATGTAATGAATTGCATGACTTCTACATAAAACAAGTACATTTTTTTTTTATTAATAATAGTTATTTTGTTTTCATCATTCTTGTGACTCCTGACAGTTCCTGAGCGGCTAGTGACTGAATGAGTTACTAATACAGAATACTTATTATACTACTAACGGCTTGCTAAACTTCTGTGAGTCTCACTGAGTCTGTCAATTGGTTTAGCTACCAGCCGCCGTCATACCATGGCTGGCCACAGTATAAATATTCAAGTCGGTCATGAAAATCAATAAGCCAGCCATGGGCGACGGCTAAAGCCAGGCTTCCAAGGTAATAAGATTGAATTTGGATGCTCGGCAGAGTCACAGGGAGTCTTACCAGTGAGCGAGCAGATGTGGACAAAACTCAATGCAGTGAATGCTTTCTGTCTATATATATAATATCAAGGGAAGTCACTGATTCCTGTCAATCTTAGGACGCTTGCCTCGAAAGCAATCTTCTCTTCAAAAGAGGGAGCCGAAACTTCGGATCTGGCAAGATCACCAATAAATGAAACGATTGACACCAATAATCTCGTACGGCAACGCCTAATTACTAATTAATTGGCCAAAAATCCAATCAGTTGCAAAACGACTAGCAACGGGTACGATGCATCCATTTTGTCGGACCGCAGCAAATTTTCAGCGCGCAGCGAACTCACGATCGCTAAATGTCGAAATAAAATCCTTAAAACCGGAATGGAGCTGCAAAAGTGTAGAGCTCAGGATACATTCTTAATTTAACAGATTGGCTTTAGAGTGAAACATCCTGTCTGTAATTGTCTCTCGAACAATAAAAGCTATTCTGAGAGTCAAATTGAGCATGGAATAGGTTAGAAAAAGGAGTTAGAGTTAAAAGACACATTGCATTTAAGTAAGTTGACTTGACGGAAATTAGCAGACGACACACACAGCGCCCTCTGGTGTATAGGTTTAGAATCGTTTTATATACCTCACAACATGTTGTGTTATCTATCTAATAACTTTAGAATTTATAACCAGTATTACGAACTATAAAATTATCTGAATACTGTTATATGCATCCAATAATTTATAGAATCGTACTGCTGGACTGATCTCTATCGAGTGAATGCTCTGATTAATTTCAATTGCATTTCTCAGCTGGACTATTATTGATCAATCACAGAGCGGCTTGTTAAGGTGAAGGTCGAATGCTGCAGCGATCGTGCCCGTTGGTAGTCGTTTTGGAAATGGAAGCATTTTTGTGCAATTAATGACTAATTAGTCACTGCCGTGCGGAGTTTTTGATGTCTATAGGTTCATTTATTCATAATCTTGCCAGATCCGAAGCCTCAGCTCTCTCCCGTGAGGGGAATGTAGGTTCCGAGGCTTTGTTATTGTTCTGGTGAGAAATCAGTGACTTCCCTTGATATTATTATATACTATCTAGAAGGCTACATAGGCATTCCATGTATCCAGAGCCCACTGGTAAGACTCCCTGTGGGCAGAGTTGCAGACACCCCAGTGAGACGTGAGCGATAATACCGAATTTTAAGAATGACCGGCTAAGTTATGTATTCCGACCAAAGTATGAAAACCATGCCAGCATGATCGTGAGAAATATTATCTTCAGAAGCAAACAGTGGGTAGAAATAAACATTCTATCGTGGCTGTAAGCTGGTATGATGCACTGTACCTCTATCGCTTTCGCTTCCAAACAAATCGTCCGCCATTTTGACAAATTAAATGCAGTCGCAGCGGTGTCAAAAAGTTAGTCTGTAGAAACTGGAAATTGGAGTGCAAAAGTTGTTGAATTCTTTTTACATGGTATCCTAATTTCAGCTAACCAGTTGTCAGGAAACTCTACTTCTGTTCTGTTTTCCAATTGCACCTCGTGAATAATTACATTTTCAACTGCAGAGTACAGACTATGGTATGTTAAACGCTCCCAGCTAGTCTTATTTTTTTCACTGTCAATCGGGGACATTGATTGGGCCATTACCATGGCAACAGGTTCTCAGGGTCACAAGTAAGGTAGCGTGATCATAATC
>KB298264.1:194471-215964 GCA_000328365.1 Capitella teleta | reverse complement strand
AATGCCGATATCTCTATGGTTATGTAAGTTGTGAACTTGAAATTCGCAGAGTATATGCCACGCATACACCTCTTACGAAATACTGATTTTAAATGAAGTTGCTTGAAGTTCAAGATCATTGTGGTCATAAAACATTTAATTGCAAAATTGATTTTTTTTTTAATTCGTTTGATCATTAAACTTTTGTTGTCATCAAATTTGGCCAATTATGACGTTCTTTAATTGACTGTCTGGTGGTATACTGCAATGATAATTGGCTTAGCTTATTTCAATATGAGTCCACGGCACACAGCAAGTCTACTGGGCTGAGCCCAGCTGACCTCTGCTAAAGCCATAAATATGTCAACTTCTGTCAACATGCAGATTGAGTTTGAACATGTGCCGTATTGGACTGTTCTGCACAGCCTGTATGCTGTAATATTAACAACCCTTGTAATTGTTGAATTGCATTGGTTTTCATCATACGTTAAATGATAATGTAAAGTCATTTCAGGGGAAAATACATATCTATATAGCTCAATGGTTGCACAATTCTGCTGTAAATCATAAATTGAAGCATATACTATAGTTTGGCATCATGAACTATTATTACTGCAAATACGTTGTTTCCTTGATCAAAGTTCATCATTAGCTTAATTATTAAAAATTTTCCTTGGTCACATCTCTGATTGATTCTTGTTTTATTTTGTTGAGAATGAGCGATATTACTTATATGCAACTGAACTAGGAATCGAGGCAGCCTGATTCATTCGCCACCCCCCCTCTCCATTTCATTTACTTTTCGTCATCGTGATTCGTAAACCAGCTAATGTAGTAATAATGCTTTGACTGCGGCGTCCAGCGGCTGACATGCAAAGTGACCGCTGCTGGTTCGCTGAGTTAGAGACCCTTTTAAAAGGCGTATTCGCTCATGTGCGAGTGGCCTCGTTGATCAGAGCGTCGACCATCACAGCAAATCGCTTTCACCTTCAGCCTCATCAGCCTCCTGCTGTTGCGTCATCCTGAGGTTCCTCCGCACATCGGAATCCCTGCACGGTTTGCCCACAGGAGTAATGCACTGAGGTGCTTGTAGTCAGTCGACGCAGTTCGCACTCAACTTTAGATTAATCTTGTGTAACTGTGAAAAATATCTCTCCACTTTTATGGTCCTCACAACTGAATCACTTCACTTGGATATCGAGAACCAGAGAAATTCACTCCGGATAAAACCAACTTGTTGCACTGCTAAACTCGAGTTACGTCATCCGCTTCTCGCGTTTCGAAGCACGTGAATTTTGATCGGACCTCTGCCACGGATCAATCGCTTCTGGACTCAGTCCTCTTTTTTTTTTTTTTTTATGCAAGTGAGTCATTTCCTACTTTGGTGTTTGATCGTGCGGGGGAGTGTCGGTTCACGAACGAGGTATTTAAATTGGATTTACCCTGTTAACACATTTACCATGTTAACATGATTCACGCTGAATGAGATAAGTTTTGAGAGATCGCAGCTACTTTATTCGGCGTTACGTCACTGAGTAACTTGATTTGCAGCATGTCGTTGTGTCTGCATAATTACGGAAGATCTTTCCTGATCGTATTTTGGCCAAATGTTCTCTGTATAATTTCGCTTTGAGGCTTGCGTTGTGCCATATGGGTTCGTTCACTCCTTGATTAGAGGGTTTACATGCATTCATTGTGGCTGACCTTTCGCTTGATCGCTTGACCTGTGTCCGCCCTTTTTGATCCGCTCCCTGCTGCGCCCTAAGGCTCCCTGTTAGCCTATAATAGGCGTACAATGAATGTTGTTAGTTTTGTTTTGATATTTTTCCCTAGTTCTGTTGAGGTCAGCTGCAGGTGTTGATCTGGCCGCGAGGCTCGATTGTCTTGTAACTGTGTACCACGCTGCTACCTCTGTTTTACCACGCTGTACCTCTCTCTGTCTTACCACGCTGCTACCTCTTTGTATTCGCAGATATTCTGCTACTATATACATTCATTTAGTTGTTTGCAAGTCAATATTTTGCAATGAAAAGTAGTTAATATTTATAATCATGTGCATGCTCGTATTTGTTTACTATTTATTACTATTATTTACTATTACTGAAACTTGTGAAATATGGCAGCTAAAATAGTCGTAAATGAAGAGCTTGTGACGTCATTGGTGCTATTGACGTACAGTGTATATACCGGTAATCATGCACTTTCAGTCATTAAATAACATGTACATTAATTTTGTACAAGTGAAAATGGAAGTTATGAAAAGTTTTTCTCAACTCTATTCTGGACATAGAGTGAACTTCTTGCGTTCTTTGTGCTCTAGTTTTCGCTTCTGCTTGGCCTAAAATTCACATTTGCAAGCGACGAGATGTAAATAATGACAGCCCTTGTCACGTGTGAATAATGAAGTAGGGTTCTGGTTGCCTACATCATGTATGAAATCGGACATGTGGGTGACCATAACATTCTTACTTGACCCCTGATATCTATAATCTAGCTTACAAGTCATTCATCAATCGCAATTCACATGCTCGCAATTCCTGCATGTCAAATGTCCACAACGCAGGGGTGAGATGGGAGGGGGGGGGGACGGCTCGGTCCCGGGTTTCTCCTTCTGCTCTGCTGCACCATTTCCTGGCTGCTTTTTCGCTGCACGTCGCTCTGTTTTGCTGGTGTTTATTTGGCTGGTGACGTCACGACGAGAGTGTTATTCTGTTGATCTGATGGTTACTTTTTCTTCTTATTGAGCAGAAGAAGACATAGTGCGTTATGATCCGGGTGCTCCACTGAACGGATCGAATCATAACGCATCTCCTTCCTACGATGACCGTGCACACGAACGCAGCAGCCTTCGCGGGCTGCCAGACGCCCTGCCTCACGTAGACACCGACAAATCGGCGGAATTCAGTTATCGGTGAGTCGTCATTAGTAATTAAGCACTCTAAATTTCGCCATCTCTGTGAACAGCAGTACCTTTTTTTTTTTTTTTTTTCGTTCATCGTAATCAAACAATTCTCTTGCGCATCTTAGTTGCGCATCTTAGTGTTTCGTTTGGCATTACATATACATTATATTTTATGTTTCGCATGTTGCCTCTCACTTCACATAATTCACACATCTTGCCCATGAGCAGTAGGTATTCTGTCATTTGTGTCATTTGTCTGGCACCTTGTGTCATTTGTGTCACGCGGCCACAGCGCACGTGTAATCTGAAAGAGGGTCGTCATATTATCCGCCATTCGTACGCTTAAGTCTGTGCTGCTTAAAATAAAAAATACATGGCAAAGATTTGTATTCAGCAATTAAGGGAGCGCGGTGGTCTGGTATTTGACGAGGGCCACTTGTCCACAAGAAGAACTCTGTCAAATCAATTGAAGAATTTACCTAAATACTGCAATGCTGCCATCACCGCCTTCCGTTGGCTTTGAATGTATAATGCATGGGCGTGTATTTTTATATTTCATTACTTGCATCGAAGTAATCTAGCTTTAACCCTTTAACCGAGCCTTGTGCCCTGGGTATGTTTATATTTAACCCTGGACGTGACTCCACATTTCGAACCGTTCTAAAGCTCGTGTTATTGAAGTAACTGATCAGCGTTGATCTCTTGATCTGCTGATAGCGCTGATTACCCCTATGACGTAACCTTTCGCCGCAGGGAGCAGCAGTTGTCGGCCGCCAACACCTTCAGCCCCGAGTTGGAGCAACGCAAACACACCCCCCGCCCCGTGTTCGACACGGCGTCCACCTCCGAAGCGTCGTCGTTCATGATGAGGGCCAGCCAGTCTGATGCGCAATGGGAGGGTGAGGTGGGTCTACTTCTTGACTTCCTTCATCATAAGTGGGTCATCTGGTTTGACCTGGATTCACCAGACTGATCACTTGAGTCCTCAAACTGGGCTGCGGAACACGCGAAAGAGTTTCAGAGCATCCTCGTCACTTACTTTGTGCTGTTTTTGCGTGTTTACGATGCTTGCTTTGTACGCATGTTGCACTTGACGTTTTTCTACCTTCTCAAATCTTAACTCGATCCCTAAGAAGCGGTTCTTGCGCCTATCGTTCTCTGCAAATACGATAATGTGACTCCAGTATTCCATCATCCATTTCGATTTCCAATCACTCATTCAGTTATTATAGTTTTTAATGAGTGAAGCATACTGGTATTTTTAATTAAGATTCTTGTATACCACCGAGTACACGTCCCACGTCTATTGTGCGATACTCGTAATGACATTCGCACGCGTGTACAATTGCGCATGTCAATGGAATGAACGGATGTCTGCAATGCTTTCTCCTCTCCCAGGCAGACCTGTGTCTCATGCGGTATTCCAAATGCATGAAAAGCGCTCTTCAGGTCGCGTGGCAATTAAAGTAGACAACGTTGAGTGTTGCTCGTTGATGTACTGTTCAAGGGCTGCGGCGTTTTTACTCTGTAAATTCCGAGTTTTCTTCTCCGACGTCGGAGTCTTGAGCACTTGAGATAATTGTTTTTGAAGCAACTTGAAGGTGGTTAATTTTTTATTTTTTTTGGGCTACGTCCTTCTTTCTGAACGTATTTTTTTTGGGGTGGAGACTATTAAGCGAATTAAACTCGTACAAGTATTAAGATGAACGTTTTTGTTGCCCCATATAAATGTTTTCTTATAACTTTCGGCCATTCCTCTCGGGAATGAGCTGGCTATGTATGAGCTATGTTGCCGCAGAATTACGCAATTTCATCCCTCCCCCCCCCCCCTCCACATTCCCTGCTGCGGCTGCCGTTTCGCGATCACAGGTGAATGGGAAGGAATTTATTTTAATGACCCAAGTGGCGACGCATGCAGTTGACACGTGCGTGGAGCGGACACCTCACAAGTCACCTCATTGAGAACATTTCTAGCTCCAACCTCTCATGAGCTCATGCGCTCTTTCTTTGATGGTGTATACCCATTAATGCCGCAATCCAAAATTCACAATGCAATTCCCATTTCACGCATTCTCTCTTTCTGATGCATTGTGGTATACCATGCATGTATCCATCATCGTCTACTTGATTTGCGTGGCTTTGGCGCGTGCCTCCAGGTCATCAACTTGCCTCTCTTGCTTTTTCGCGCAATCACTTGGCACATTTCTCGGAATTTGCTGTTATCTCTGCCAACCGATGCCGTTCTGATGTCTTCCTCTCTGATGTTCCGATGCCATTAGTTCCGAATTGCAAGTGGATTTCTTTTTACTGCATTTCTATGGAACGCCGATGATTGACGCTTTCGTGGAATGTTTTAACCAGCTGACCATTTGTGTTTCTCGCTCTGTTCTGCTAATCACCTTGTGCTTTGTTTTGATTCTGGCCTTTTTGAAGTTTTGCATCGTGTGGGAGAGTCGGTGTCATATTGGGGAAAAGTAGGTCGCTGAAGAAGCCATGCCTCCCGCCGCTGATAAGCTGCACTCGATTGCAGCACACCTGGCGAACGATCGGAATGCCTCCGCTCCGATTACCATGGCACGGCATATCGCATTTCGATAACCTGCTGACCATGCTGCAGGCATCGAGGGGCGTGTCTACAGTTTTTGGGAGCTTCATTTACCGAAATTAGTTTGCAATGTTGCAAATTTCAGTTCCATTTTATGACCCTTGCAACTTTTTGAATATTAATTCACTTTGATGCGCTTGGGGATCGATGCCTCCAAGTCCTCTCCACAGAGGTCAGAAGGTCACCGGTGCCAACGGGGAGTGTTGACATTCTCGGCCAGAGGGAGTTGCATGTCGAGGGGCTTCAGCGTTGGCAACATGCAGGGCGTGCTGCATGCAGACGCCGCCGGAGTAGCAACTGAGATAGCAGCAGCAGCACTACTGGCATAAATCGCCGCTGACTCCGTAAAAAAGTGGCATTGCACGAAGGCTCCACCAGCAAATGCCTGTTCGCTTATCTACGACGCGACCCGCTTTGTTCTTCTCTTCGAGTGGCCTCTGCGTGTCTTTCTGGCGTTTTCGTTGCGTAAGACAGCCGTGCTGCGTTGGCCGCGTGCCAAGTGAGCAGGTCTTTTGAGAAGTGGGATTAGCGGCGTGCGATCAGGAGAAGGATCACTCGGCGGAAGCAACACGCAGCGATGGTCAGCGGGGACAACAAGCAAACCTGGACGCACTTCAGCATCGTCGGATCTCCCAGGGCAGACGAGCAGAAGAGGGAGGAATGTCCCCAGGACGAGCAGAAAGGGGACGTGCCGGCTGAAGGCGACACCCCCGCCAAAGGGAAGGGCCCCTGGTCGCCTCAGGAGGTGGTCAGCACACTGACCAGGGGTCTGCGGCCGTCACGACCCGCTCCACCGCCCAGGAAGGGGTCTGCGGACGGTCCATCGGAAGCCGAGGTTAGCTTTCTAAGTGACATGTTTCACTGCTGTTTACTGCTGCCTTTCATCCGATTCTTATTTCGTTAACGATGTTTTCTTCTCTGTATTATTGTGTTTTCTAAAATATTATGAATGCTTTTGAAGCAGGAATGCTAAAAAGAGTAATTGATTCAGATCTTGAATTTCAAGAATTCTCTCTTTTCTGCTCCGCGTGCCTGGGAATGAAGGAATCGCCTGCCTGCCTGCCTGCCTGCCTGCCTGCGGGGTCCCTTCACTCCTTTACCTGCTATTATGACAAACCCACTTCATAACCACTCGTAATTTTTCTCATCTAATAGTACTACAATGCCGATAATTCCCACGCAGAAAAAAAAAATGAGAGAGAATTGTATTACGCATTTCGCTCTGATCCGCCACTCAACGCTCTCGCTTGTTGCCATGGCAACCGGATAGTTCCAGCAGAGGCGCAATCGCCGCGATGACGCCCCCTTCTCCTCGCACGCATTAATTTTTTTTTCTAAGTCTGGAATCAGCTTATTGATTATTGATGACCACAGCAGCGACGATGGAGTGTTTATAATGTTTCTCGCTGAAATTCAAATCCCAGCCGTTGGCGAACTTTTGTGTAACTTGGGGCTTATAACACGGCAGAGGTATCTTTATTATGTGATTTCAGCGCCGAACAAAGCTGAGATTATTTACCCATGTTATGATTATAAAATACGATTTGAGAGGATTAATCGGTGCTCCGTGGTCTTATTCAGTGAATTATTTCTTTGCCAAACAGTGAGCTCGTTTTTGACTCGCTATGCCAACTCCCGGCAAGGTCCCCCGGGAGAGTCACTCCGACCCGGGGCGCCAGGTGGAGCCACTGCCTGCTTCCTCGTGGCCTCGCTCCGTTTCTTCGCTGACCTCCCGTAGAGCTGTCAGACGTCCAATATTTCATGTTAATGAGCGATGTTTTTTGCTTAACCTCTCTGTTTGTTGATGCCTGATGTACGTTCTAACAACACTCGGTCCTTTAACTCACTCGTCGCTTTGAAACTCTTCACTCGAAATTCCGATGTCCCAACTTCTCTGCTTTCGCCAGCGAGTCTGTTGCCTGCGACCAAGCGAGCAGCCTGGCCGTCGACCGCGCGTGTTGACAAGCAAGCGCGCGCTAATTCGAGCGCGTTTCGGACGACGACTACCTCCGCCAGCTTTCAGCAACTTGTCAACATTCAGCCGCCTTCAGCAGTCGATCTGCGATCCACGACGAAGCAGAAGTGAAATAGATCAGCTCCGATATCAGGCAAAAACCCACCGCTTCTGATTGTACAACAATAAAACCGTCTGCTCTGGGGAACGATAACAACCGATTTCGGTGCTCTTGACGCGAATCGCGCGCGCGCGCGATGCCACGGGGCTCCACTGGTTGTCTGCGAGCTGTTTATGTCTCCATCCAACCCCTACATTATCGCCCATGCCCTGCCGATGAACTCTGGTTATCAGGGTACTCTTCTCTGGGTTGCTCAGTCGTGCTGCTTCCTCGCGGCCTCTTGTTTTGTCTGGCGCATGCGCAATCCGTTCAATCAGCCCGGCATTTGTACTTTTATGTCAGCCAGGCGAAGGTTTATTTTCCCGTTCATAGACGATTGATTGTTGTATACCAACGATTCTTCTTTGTTTTCGCCTTGGATTTGATTGTTGGAACTCAGACGCCTCCATTTCTCATCAAATGAATGAGATCCTTTAAACAATAATGATTCCGTCGCAGGAAATTTGCAATAAATATTCAATTACTAGTATTCACTATTGATCAGGGTGAACACGTGGCAATGGGATGTCGGGAAGAGAATTTAGTACATGCCGCAACATGAGTGTCATTCCTCGGAGCAAAGCACTAGAAAAATCGACCTGCATGTGCTAGAAATGGAGAAAGAAAAAATGTAATTTTTATTTTAAATCAAATCATGCTAACGGCACCAAGCGATATGTATTGATTTCAATGATTTTATTCTTCTCAATTTCTCAGTTTCTGTTGTTCTGCGTTTGTCAATTTCATCCTTTCTCCGGAAAGCCTTTTAATTGACAGCCCTTGGTAACCTTTCGCTGAAAAGGCAAGCCAATTGCGTTGGAATGTTTCTTCAAATCAATCAGTATGGCATAGTGATGAGGCCAGCGTTCCATCACTGCTCTCGCAGATGCTAGTATGCTCTGACTCTGAGGTACAGGTCAGCGTATAGTGCGATTTTATTCACCGCGTGGTCAAAATATAATTGTCATCATGGGCCCATCAAGTGTAATGCCCAGATGTTCTTCCGTACTTTCATGGAGGCATAATGACCTGCACCGGACGATATTTCATTTTTCAAAGGGAAAACGAACGTCGTTATCGAAGCTCTTATTTATTATGAATACAAGCCGCGCGGACGACGCGATCGAGGTGTCACAATTTTGACACGCGATACGACACGGCGGTGTCATGAACAGAAAACTCGCGGTTTTTTCCCCCCTTTCTTGTCCTCAGCTGAGAATGTCATAAATCCTAACTTTTTGACTTGATATTTAATTTGGTTTCTGCTTTTCTTTCGTCACGTGTCACTTTTTTCTTCCTTGCTTGTCTTCCCGCAGTTGGGAATTTGAGGAGCAGTCGGTCGGTGGCAGCTCTTATCGGGCTCCGATCATTCGCTGTGAAGCCGCAACGTACATTGTTGCTTCACTCTTTTCGCTCTCCGCTCCAACATCCGCAGCTAACAACGTGTTTATTCGCTGGACTGTCGAGGCGTGTACCTTCGCTTCGGGCTTCTTCATTGCCCGGGCAACGTCCGAAGCGGAAACACTTGCCGGATCGTGTGTTCAACTGAACCGGAGGATATATCATTTCATAGCGCTTTTGGGATATTAGCGTGATTAATGGGGCCCTTATCCGAGGACCCCGCTGCCGCCCAAGGGGACTCGCCTCCCCTTCCGAAATCCATCTCGGTGGAGATTGACGCCCCTGCCAAAGGTCATTTGGTGCCTAAACGCAAGAAAAGCAAGAGGGTGAGACGCGATTTCGTAAATCACTCGCATTTTAATGATACCGTAATCGACCCGCCCATCTCAGTGCCATGCGCGCTCTGCTTTATTACCGTAAACACTTTTCCTGATATTTCCTTACCAGTGCGCTTTTTTTAATTTCCAAGTACAAGTTTTATTAATCGCGTTCTTTTTTGTTTATTTACGTTCCTCTCGATATTGACCAAGGACACACTACTCGCTGTTCGCTATACCATTGTTTGCAACCATGCATAGTCGCAAGTACTAAAGAAGAATTGAAAAATGTACTCTTATCCGCGCGGAATGCTAACAACTCCGGAGTTTAGCTGGTGCTGAATTAGTGTCTTGTTTCGTGCGTTGAGAGATGTGTGTGTGTCGTGCGACGTGAACCTGATCATGTTCTACGAAACACGTGGTTCTCGCGGCTTTTGTTATCTGGAATCTATGTTGATAGATTAGCGTCCTTGCGATTGGCTCATTTTCGAATCGCTCTCGGGTCTGAAATTATTTGCGTTGTACAAATTTATTCACCGTGAGTTTCTTTTCACGCCAAGGCCAGCCCTTGTCGTTTTTATTATTGCGGTGTTGTACTGGGTGCCGCGGTTTATTCTCTCTTGGGAGTTTTTATGGCGAAATCTATCAGGAGTTACTTTGACTGACGGCGGCGAAGCTGCGTGTCAATCATGTCGATTTCGTTGATTATCCTTCCAACTCTGTTTATTGGGCAACCTGTTTGTAGGTTACGCATTACAGTCGATCCCACTTGGAAAAAAATAAAGTTCAGGTTTTTTCCCTTTGTACATGTATATATATAACTCGGTATCTCTTTCTTCCTGTGTCATTTTGATTTTTGAGTGAGAATTTTGTGTCAAGTCAAAATGTGCGATCATTCATTCATTGTGTTGCGGATTCCGTGATATTTCTGACAGTTGTCTGAATTTGATTGAGCGACCCTGAGAATAAAAGTGATTGACAGGCTTCCCACTCACTTCTGCTAATTCTTGTTGATCTATTCCTGATTTGCAGCCCTTATCTAGGTCGATATTTAATAACAAACCATGAAATTTCTCCAGAGAAAAAAATTGGGAAATTTTTCATCACTGGATATTGTTTGTACAGTTTTCTCTTTTTGTCCTTGTTACAGGGCGAGCGAGTGATTTGGGAGACACACAATGTTACTCTGTCCAGGGTAAGTTAATTGGATTTTATGACGACGTTTAATTTAATAATTTTAATTACTTTAATAAATTTCTTATTATGACAACTTTTTTACAGTCTTCTAAGTTATCAATTCACTGTTTACTCTTTTACTTTGCTTTTTTACCACAATAAATATTTTTGTCTCTCTGTCTTTTAATATTTTACCAAATTTATTTCAGCTTCCCAGCTTTGGGTTCGGTATAGCTGTGAGTGGTGGACGAGACAACCCGCACTTCTCCAATGGAGATACTTCCATTGCTATTTCGGACGTCCTTAAGGCCGGTCCAGCCGAGGGCAAACTGCTGTAGGCCGAATTTCTTTCGTTTGTCTGAATTTTCAAATTATTTAAATCCGTCCCCAGGATCAACGATCGCATTTTGAGTGTGAACGGAATTTCGCTGGAGAATGTTGATCACGCCACGGCCATTTCTGTGCTTAAAGACAGCGGCAACAGCGTTAACCTGGTGGGTTTTGGGACAACACTGTCATTGCACACGGGTGCATCATCTGGTGTTTTTTAGGTGGTCCGGCGCAAAGTGGTGCTGCCACCTAACGATGAATTTGAACAGCAGTTCAAGGTCACGTTGACCAAGAAGAATAAGAAAGATGGTAAGAGAGTTGGCTTTCTGGAATGTTGAGAAATGCTTAAGCACCGCTTTGCAGATTACGGCATAGTCCTCGGATGCAGACTCTTTGTCAAGGAAATCCTTCCGAACAGTCTAGCAGCTGAGGAAGGCGTCATCAAGGAAGGAGACACGATCCGCAAGGTAAGCTTCATCTTGTGTTGTACACTTGATGACCCTTCGACTTCAGATCAACAACACGCCATGTGAGGCTCTTTCGCTAACAGACGCTCGCAAGTTCATTGACAAAGCGAAGGATAAGCTCCAACTGGTTGTCGTTAAATCCACTCGATGGCAGAAGCAGCAGAACCAGCTGAACCAGCAGCCTCAGCAGAACGCTTTCACGGATCCCGGTCAGTGAGGAGTGCCTCCCCAATCCAATCCACTCATTGCAGTCATCGTAGATTACATCCCTGTGAGGGGACCACGCTCAGAGCTACCACAAAAGCGTGATAATGTGGACCCAGTGTACGGCTCCAACACCCTGCCCAAGGGAAGCAGCATCAGCCCTGGAGGCACCGTGCAGCCCCTCAAGCCGTTCTCTTTCGCTGATCTGGATCGGCCGGCCACTCCCGTGAAGAGCCAACAGCAGCAGCAGCAGCAGGCCCTCGCTCCGTTTGAGAACGGACCCCCCCGGCCCCCTCTGCCCAATGTGGATCGCAGTGAGTGATGAGGCCTTTCTTACTTTTTGATTTTGACATGGGAGTCTTCAGTTGCTCCAAACAGTGACTATGCTGTGCCGCCTGCTCTCCAGAATGCAGGCAGCTACGGTTATCTGCCCAAAAATCCTGATGAAATGGACGTTGGCATTCGCAGGAGGCCTCCCAGGGAAGGGTCAGTCTGGCTTATATCATTTTATCTCACAAAACTACTCTAACCTACTTTACTGTAACGTTTTGGTGTTTTTAAGTTTGAAAAGGTTTATTTTAGCATTGTATATGTGTATATTTACGATTGCGTGTGTGCCTACAGGCCATGGAACTATGACTCCCGAATTGGGTGAGACTGTTTGCCCTTTGAAGGCTTCGCTTCTCCTGTTCTCAATTCCCCAATCACTGTTTTCTACTTTCTTCCTAAGGCTGTCATTTTTTAGTTAATGATTGTTTCACTGTATATTGCCTGTGTGTATATCCACCAAACTCTGCCCGTTGTACGATATTATTCAATTTTTAAAAGTATCTGGCAGATTTTGTGGATGATTCTGTTTCGACTTTCTGCTTGATTGTATTATTTGCTGTGCTTTCAGTGAATAAATCTTTTTGCTGATTCAAAACTCAATTTTCCCTCAATTTAATTGAAATCAATTCCTTCTTCTCAGCTCTGAAGCGAGGTTAATTTCCTTCAAGAAGGAGCGCACTGGGGGCGTTGGCATCCGAGTGTCAGGTGGCAACAGAACAGGGATTTTTGTGGCGAAAGTGGGCGACAACACCCCAGCAGCCCAGCAGGGTCTTCACGAAGGGGACGTCATCCTCAAAGTGAACGATATTGATCTGCGATGGAAGACGCGAGAGGAGTCCGTTCTTCTGCTCCTCAGCCTGCGCGAGCAAGTCAGCTTATTAGTGCAATACAGACGTGATGGTGAGGAGCCAGCTGCACTTTTGCATCTGCGGTTCATTATTCTTTAACTTTCCAGAATACGAAACTCTGATGTCCGAAGGGGGCACCGGCGACTCATTTTACATACGGTTGGTGCTTGTGCGCTTTTAATCTTGTTTTGAGTTTTAAATTAATTGTTTCTGCAGCACTCATTTCAATTATCAAGACACAGAACACGGGGAAATGAAGTTTAGAAACGGAGATATCTTCCACGTGACTGATACGTTGTGCGGAGGGGTCGTTGGGTCATGGCAGGCCATCAGGGTCGACCACAACAACCAAGACACCGCTCGCAAGGGAATCATCCCCAATCATAACCGGTACAGAGACCAGTTATTGATTAGCTCCGAAGTCTCAATGATAATTTCTTCTTAAGAGCGGAACAGTTAGCGCTTGCTCAGAACTTAGACAAGGACAACACTGACACAATGAGTCGTGACCCCAGGGCAGGCCCCAGATCCGGAGGCAGCTTCTTTAAGAAGAAAGCACGACGGGCAAAATCACTGAATAAAGACCATTGGGATGACGTTATTTTTGGTGAGTTTAACTTCTCGTTAATGCCTTCGATTTCATGTTATTTATGCGTTCAATAGCCGACTTGGAAGACTGTGAGTAATGGAAATTTAGGTTTTGAAAATTTGATTCATTTGGTTCATTTTTCTTGAAACCTTCTTAGCTTGTATTTTTTCTTGCACTTTATTCCTTGGAATATTTTTCCCTATTTTTTCATTTTCATGATTGTTACTTTGATTACTAGTAATTAAGGATAAATTGACCTCTTTAGGTGGTGCAGGCAGAAAGAATCCTAATCGAAAACCTAGATCAGGTTTGCTCGCATGGCTACCTCCGGAATTACAAATATCACTTAGCGGAATGCCTCCATGACCCTCTATAAATTTTATTACACAAAATACTTTTATTTTACTATTTTAATGCTTCTTCCTACTAACTAACAATCCAGATGTAAGTATAAGTGAATGCATGTTGAACAATTTAGTTACTTTTGTTGAGGTTTTCAAATTAGTGATAAGGAGATATTTGTCCGCATGTCGATTTGCATCTGCGTCTTGTTATGAAGTCTGGGTCCATTTGTTTACTTTTTGATAACTCGTTAGAGGTATTTTCATATTATTGAGTATTGATAGCTTGAGATTTTTATTTGTATCCAAATTACTACTTGTTTGATGTCGTGCATATTGTGACGATATTACCTCAGCAGATAAATCAAACTTGAGCTGAAAGCCGTATGTTATATACCTGTGTTGCTTGGCTGAATATTCTGCCTGGTTCAATTCGCTCCTGACTTGAGTGTCAATGAATGACAATATGTACTTGCTGACCTCTTAATTGCTATTATCTTTTGTCTGTTATTGCTGACCTTAATTATTAACAGGTGTCCAATCTTCAATATTGAATAAATAAATAATGAATAATTATTAAATAAATTGAATAAATTGACTGAAATCTATAAACACATCATTTTCCTTTGTCTCTTTGCAGCTAATCCTGTCTCGAAATTCCCTGCGTACGAGCGAGTTGTCTTACAAGACTGTGAGTCTTTAGTCCTTTAGAACTCTGCTCACATGTTCTCCCTTCAGGCTCCTTCATCCGCCCCGTTGTCATTTTTGGTCCTTTATCGGATGTCGCACGGGATAAGTTGATCAGAGATTTCCCAGAATGGTTTGAATCTCCACGTGAGTTTTCTCTCTTTGTCATGTTTCAAACTGAGTGCGTCTCTTTATACAGAAGCTCAGAACGGCAGGCGTGACGAAGGCAGTCGGCGATCAGGAATTATTAAGCTCGGGGCAATTCGTTCCATCATTGACAAGGTGTGTGCAGTTAATGTTGGCTATTCAAACATTTTGATTGCTTCTTTTTTTTTTTAGAGGCGCCATGCCGTTCTAGACGTCACCCCAAACGCTGTGGATCGCCTGAATTATGCTCAGTACGCCCCTATTTGCGTCTACTTGCGAGCTGAGAGCAAGAACGCCGTCAAAGAACTCCGACAACGCTGGGCCTCTCAATCGTCAAAGAGTCCTCGCAAACTCTACGAACAAGCTGTCAAGCTGGAGAAGAACTATCACTACTTGTTTGGACGTAGGTGATTTATCCATTTATTTTCAGTTCTGAGGTTCGGTTTCTTCTTCAGATACAATTGCTTTGACCAACGGTGAATCTTGGTATCGGGAAATGCAAAAAGCCATTCGTTTCTCACAGCAGCAGAGAGTGTGGATGTCAGAGAAACAGGTTTGATTTAACCTCAGTCTTCCAAAGTTCACTGAAAAATATTATATCTCAGCCGGAAGAAAATCTGAAGGACGACTTCCTCTTCCCGATGAGTCACCGTTTGAGCTACGCCTCTTCTCCTGACAGCGACATGGAGTCACGGCCACAGAGTCTCTATGGTGAGGATGACATGGTGCCTGGAAGAGGACAGAGACGCCTCGTGCGATCATCCTCCGACCCCAGCATCAACACCCACGACAACGTCCCTGGCATCCCCCCTTACCCCGCTCCTCCCAGCTACAACCGGGGCTACAACCAGGTGAGCAGAGATCCCTGGTCTGACAGAATGTTTCAATCTCAACAGCCGCAGGATCCCAGAAATGGTTATTATGAGCAGCGGCCGCGCTACGAGGAAGAGGCGGACCCTCGCTACAAACCACGCTCTGCTGACCAATATTACCCCTCATACTATGGCGACAGCCTTCCCAGGGAACGCACCCAATCAGGAGGAGGGTACATGCCTCCCGCCAACCACAGCCCGCACGCTAGAGCCAACATCGACCACTACGCTACTCTGACGCCCAGCGAGAGACTGCGTGGACAGAACAACTCAACAGGTTCTTATTTACGCCTCCTAATCAAGGATTTTGGTGCTGGGATTTTGTGGAGTGCTGCTTTTGAGATTCACTGTACAGAATGGCATGTTGTAAATGTGTAAATGGAAGTTTTGCTGTTGTGTCCCTTTGAAATGCATGGTGTTTTGTGTGTTGGAAGGGACTCCACAGTCTTGCCTTGCTTTTCCTTAACCCTGTTTAATTAATTAAGATGAACATGTTGAGTGATTGCACGTTTCTGCCTCTTGTAGATCATTTAGATAGGGATTCTGTGTTCATTGACTATCAGAAGAGGAGGGTCACGCGGCTGTCGGCTGGAGAGCCCCAGCTGCAGCATCCGCAGGATGAACCAAAGAATAAGTGGACGCAAGCCAAGGACATCTTTAACTCCCTGACGAGGCGCAAATCCAAGTCTGAGAAGCACTTGGATCGACCTGTGCTGGCCACACCTCAGCCACAGAGGAGCAACGGGGGCTTTGAGGCGAACGGCGTTGCTCCACAACCGGCAACGCGCAGTTCCATCTCAATGCATGAAGTGGCTCCTAACCACTACAGCACCCTGCCGCTCAGCAGACAGCGGCAAGAGCAGTCGCGAGACCTCACTCTGCCCAGAGGTAGTAACGATGAGGACCTCCTGCTCACAGTATCACCTTCTCCACCCAATGCATTCTCTGATGCACCATCCTCCCTGCAAAGCACTTCATGGCAAAGTACGCATTTACTGTGCACTAAACCCCTCAGTTTGGGCTGCTTGCTTTCTTGCATGCTGTAAAATTCTTTGTCATCTTTTTGTTTCATCTTTCCATTCATTATTGTTTTCAAAAATTTTGCATGAATTGTTATTTTATTCTTTTTCAAATCATTTCTGACTGCACTCTTGAATCTATTAATTTTACATTGCTTCATTTTCTCAGATTCCCCTGCATATCTTAACACAATGCTCTGACTTTGCAGCTCGTCCTTATGAAGATCTGCCCATGAGGGGTGGAGGGCCGCCTCCTCCCACTCAATCCATGCCCCACCTGGCCCCGCCCCCTCCCAATGACAACACCATGGACAGGCGAGGCCACTACCCTGCGCACATGCAGCCAGACACCAGTCTGTACGCATACAGAGTGCAGGTGGAGCCACAGCAGCCGAACCCTGCTGATCTGCAGAAAAGGCCCATGGAACACAGGGTGAGAGGGTCACACCACTCAAAGCATTTTGCATCCAGGTGTATTCCACAGCTCTACAATGACAACTCATCTTACAGCAGTGATTCTTACTCCAAGTACACCTCCAACCCGGCCAACAGGCACGATGACTCCAAACTGCAAGAGAAGTTTGGCGACATGCCAGGGGATCGACCGAGTGTCCCTGAGAGGACCTCATCTAAGCTTGATCCTTATCGCTACACTCGCAGCACTGCCAACCCCAGCTACAAAACAGCGTCCATTGACAAGAACAGATTGGCTGATCTTAGCGCCAAGTATAGGTACATGCGAAAGTATGTTGTAGGCTTGGCTGCTCGCTTCTTGCCTTTTATCCTCTCTGTTCTCTGTCAGAAATTGCATGTAGAATTTATTCCACTTCTTTTCTCTTGTCATCTGCTTGCTTTATACCACATCCACTGCTTGGCTTTCCATACGTAGTTTTTTCACAATTAGCTAGATTGCATGGGCATGCTCCTGCCTACTGGACACAACTGACCGTCCTCTGCATTGCAGGCCTGATGAGAAGGCCAAGGTTCCCCCAACCGTGCCCTTGAGGCAGAATCACGATGACAGAATCCGTTCCAAGTCTGCGAGCAACGTTTACCAAGAAGTGCGGATTGATGCTCCGCCTCAACGGGACTTTGATCCTCGCCTCTCTGTCGGCTCAGCCGCCCCACGGTATGCTCCTCAGGGAAATCACACTTTATTCTCACTTTGGGTAATACTGCCGCAGATCACGATATGCAGATTCTCGCAATCAAGACAGTGATGTCAACCATAACGAACCAAAACGACCAAATTACGAAGCATTCAGCTCGCAGCCAATCAGGGAAAACTCCTCCTCTCAGTTCACTCCTCAGCAGTTTTCCGATTCCAGCGTGGATCGGAGAGACGGCCCTTCCCCTCCCATCAGGTGAGACACCACTTCCCTCATAGCACATCACCGGGCTTCGTTTTGTCGTTTATGTTTTAATTTTTCATTTTCGTTAAATCTTCCATCCTGGGCTTTTTGGTGTTTATACATCTCTTGTGTTGCTACGACAGTCCTCAGCGACCGAGGTCTCTTTGTGGCTTTGAGTCGTACAAAAAACTGGTCACTCCCGGCTTCTACGGGGCCAGCAAACGCACTTCCATAGAAGTGCCCTGTCCTGTTATTCCCAGGTAAATGCACCGCTTCATCAACGGAAAGCACGTTTTGTTCCTCTGCTGCTGGGGGTCATGTGTGCTTTGCTGCATTAACACTGAACACTGGTGCAGGCAATGTTAAAAACACGTTCACTGTTGCACTTGGGTTGTAACTACTTCAGTCTGACTGGATAGCTGACTTCTCATATGTGTACTTTTACGCTTTCTTACAAAATTTCTTACCATTCTTTTTCTTGCTTATGAAATCTCAAAGTATCTAATGAGTATTGGGAGATGCTGGTTATTTTTTTTCAATTTGCTATTATTATTTTCAATTCTGTTAATCTCTGACAAACTAGTTGTTTCTTTGGCAAACCAGGTTTTAAATAAGTGAATGTTGTTGTAAGAGGCAATTGAGCATAATTCCATTCCTTCCTCTTGGCGACTGAGTTTGCTTTTTTCGGTTAACTTGACGTGTAGTTGCTATTGCAGAGAAGCGCCCCCGCAGCTGCAGCTGCAGTCTATGCCTCCTCAAGCGGTCAACGGTCATCCTTCGTGGAATGACCAGAGTGCGTTTGAAACATACAAGAAGAGCAGCCCCACGCCCTCCAATGACGCCACTCCCTCAGAAACGAAACAATCTTCTCCTCCTCCTCCTTCACCCAAGGAAACCGAAGATGGCAAAACGGTCGTTGCTACAGCGAGAGGAGTTTTTGACAGCAACGGAGGTGTGCTGGAATCCAAAGAAACTGGTCAGTGATATTCACACAATGAGATTTTACTCATTTTCACATTGAACAGGTGTGAGCATTGTGATCCCTAAAGGCGCAATCCCAGATGGTCTTCAACAGGAAATCTACTTCAAAGTGTGTGAGAATAACAACATGCTTCCTCCCCTCGACAAAGATAAAGGTAGGAGGATATATGACATCATAGGTCACTGACCTCGTTTTTGAACAGGAGAAACCCTGCTCAGTCCCCTGGTCATGTGTGGGCCGCATGGCCTGAAGTTCCAGCAGCCGGTCGAACTACGCCTTCCCCACTGTGCATCTGTTAATCCTGATAGTTGGTCTTTTGCTCTCAAGTCCAGCGACTCCCCATCTGGAAGTGAGTGAATTTTGCACTCATATTCTTTATTTTGGTAATGTTTTCATTTTACAGGTGAGCCATCACAGTGGCAGAACATGATGCTGGCTAATTTGGACGGCGTTTCTCAGGGCCGTGTTGGCAAGAACAGTGTCTCTGTGCTTGTCGATCACTTTTAGTTTCACCTTTTTTTTTTCTTGAATATTGTTTTCCAGCTTTTTTCTTTTTTTTCTTTTGTGGTTAATGTCTATGTGTAAAAAAAAATCTATTGTTAATATTCTCATGTAATATAGATATTGTTTACTTATTCACAACATTTTAAAAACACATATCAGTCAATCGTTGCCCGAAGGGGTAGCTGGGTTTTTTTAAGGGAGATTCCGGATTTATTTTACAATGTTACAGCCAACCAAAATAATTGCATATTCTTTTCTTTTTGTGTGGGTGTGTATATATATAATATATATTTTATATACCATTGCAGCACTTCCTAATAATCATGGTTCTTCCAGAAGAAAAAGAAACAAAACAAAAGATTTTGTCAAAGAGGCGATGAATCTTGTTGCCTCGATGTCCCATTTATAAACTAAAAAGTATTTTAGATACATTTTTGATGCTGTCCCATTGCATACTGCCAGTAGAGAGTATCATAATCATGGAACGAATCTCTTTTTCTTTATTATTGTTATTGTAATATGACTGGCACATCTTTATTTTGGCCACATGTATTCTCTGTATGTTGTTGATTCTGAATAGTTAATATTTTTTAGCCTAAAAATGCTAATGAGTATTTATGCAAATTACCTGGTGCTATCTTAAGGTTGTTTAATTTAGGGCAATTGAATTCAGTCATCAAGTCACTAATATGAGCTCATTATCATAATTAATCATTTGGTGCATTGCTTTATTTCATACCCTGCATAGCTCCTAACTTTCTAACTTTTGACCCGAAATTCGGTGAATTATTGAATAATTTTTTGAGTAATACATTTTGTTGAATGAGTAGTTCTAGAATTATTTTGTTCTAAATTTATTTTTCCCTTTGCTGGTCAATTATTGATGATTGGAATAATTTTGAACAGAATTCAGATAGAATTCACTACCTTGATCTTATTTGTTCAACTTTCTTTATTTCCTAATTTTTCAACTTCCTTTCTTGGTTTCTTCTTGCACTTTTGTCTTCCATATTTCTTCTGTAGAATTTTGAATAACTTTTTTTATGCTTTGAATATCCACATAATGTGAATTTTAGATGTTATGTATTATTAGAATGTTTGAATAAACACTACCCATAATACTCTGATCTATTTACAATATTATTTAACTAAAGCCACTAAATTAATAATTTAGTATAATTTTATTTATACTCGATTTATTACCATTGTTCAGCCAAGTTCCACAGTTTTAGCCACTCGTGCAATAATTTGTCGTGCACCCAAGAATTCTCTATGAAGAGAAGAGAGTATCTCTGATGTAGTTGGGATGAACAGAGGCTGCAACATTGTAGTCTGTTGTTCCAAATGGACCCCTGGCCCAAGGGTACTATTATTCATTGTTTTATTAACTGCCTCCCCTTTCCTCACCCAACTATCGATACCTGAGGGCATTCTAATGGTGCACATTGCTAGCAACGTTTTGAAACTTCATTGATTCTTTGAATTGCTGTGCATAATGTGCATTACTCATGCACAAAGGCAATAATTTTCTTAACGTTCGTGATACATTCCATGTAACACAGATGATCTTATGAAACCAGGCACTGAATGCATTGTCCAAATTCAACATCGATACGTTATGATTAACTGGTTGATTACAGTATAATCTTTCTGCGAGACAAATCAACATTGCGTCAGCAACGAACGTCATGATTTAATCAAATATGGCGCAGTTCGTGAATTGCGAAGAGGCGAATTTGCAGGTGCAACGTCATCTCACTAACTAATACTAGTACATTAATTAATCACTAGTACATTAATTAATCACTAGGTACATTAATTAATCACTAGTACATTAATTAATCACTAGTACATTAATTAATCACTAGTACATTAATTAATCACTAGTACATTAATTAACTAGTACATTAATTAATCACTAGTACATTAATTAATCACTAGTACATTACTACACAATGATAATACTCAATATGCCCAATGAAAATGTGGGCTGTTATCTTGCGAAGATTTAGTGGCGGTACGGTCTGACAGGTCTCCTGTACTCATATATACCTGTGCAATAGTGAGTTCGTGACACGTGTGTAGTAGAACTATGACATCGACATTTCGAGTAGGTCGGTGTCGCGCCTTCGCGACAAAACACCCGTCGTGAGGATTACTCCATGTTTCTACGACTCAACCATGCCCATGCGCTAATTAACGCCGCTTCGGTCTAACGCACGTGATTTACGCGAGACTGAAGTCCAGCCATTCTATACGCCCAGATGAAGTAGAAATCATGACGTTCCCTGGCCGGTAGATTTCAGGATGATGGGTCAGTATGGCGC
>KB298264.1:140902-194421 GCA_000328365.1 Capitella teleta | reverse complement strand
TACTACGTTCGTTTCTCGGTTATTTTGTTCTTTAATTGGTATGTGTTTTGCTTTTTATTTGTTGTATATTTATTTGAATGTACAGTGGAGAGCAGACGCTGCATGCTGAATAATAGTAATGATATATCCAGTAATACCGATAATCATAATGATTGATATTCGAGTGTCGTAGTCATGCAGCGCATGACTCACTCATAATTGAGTTGATACATGTACCCGTATTTGGGGGTTTTCTTAATGATTCAACTGTTTTAAAAGCAAGCTCCATCAATCACATATTTCATTTTAAACCAAATAAAATTGAAGGGATGTCTAACTTACCATATTCATGCAAATAGACGGCCTAATAATGTGGATGACAGGCGAATGTTGGATATCGAAACATGTTTACACGCACGTGGCGAATGGGGCTTCGTGATTGGTCAAAACGCTCAATGACGTCACAATAATCTCGAAATTTTACGATTCGGTAAATATCGCCAGTAAATGATCGATAAATCATTATAATCGATCTCGTTTAACACACAACGAAAAAAAATTTAATCATAATACATATTAGTAGTTTTTCTGAAATTTTGGTAGCTTCATCATCTTTTTGCAGGGTTCGCCACATTTTCCGAGCTAACAGACTCCACTATAATACGCAAATGAAGTTTGGCAGATAATGCTAGATATATATGCCTTTAAGCATAGCACAAGTGACATCAAAATTCATCCGAACGTAGTATTCAATTACGAAGAAGTCTGGAAAGTAAGGTTCGGGCGTTGCGCGGGGAATCCTGGTTAGAAACTACAAGGCCTATACATGTAACACTGGTATATAAAGGGTCACATTCCACGGCATCGAATCCGTTGGTGTCGCTTTCTCTAATTGTGTGTAGCTCGTTCTGGCCTCTAGGTGACGTATAACATGCAGGACATACTACACTTAAAGGCAAAAGAAACGCACGGGTCTACAATTGTAATTACTATTGGGTAACTCCACTTTGTAGGCCACGAAATATGAGATATTTCAAGCATGCTTGACAACCTCATGTATGTCTTTCACTTTCAAAATTAGTTCGCATGTCTAGACATTTCCCAAATCCCGGTAATCTTCATTTTTAGTACCCACGTGAGCAGCAGACAAGAGTGACTGGCGAAATGGACACGAGAGACACCCCTACAAATTTTGCGCACGAAAGCATTGAGACCTTGCCAAAAAATTCACCATGCATGGGGCCGTTAACAGCGCTTTAAAGAGAGCTATCCAGAAGCCTTCTGGATCTAGGAGTGAAGCCTGAAACCATTGCTCGCAGGATGGGGTGTTATGCCTCAAGAGTTCGTTACCTACGGCAGGGCCTGGTTGAAACCAGTTCCACCACTGACCGACTTAGTACTGGATGAACAAAAGTAACGACAGAGCGACAGGATCACCAAATCTGGCGAGCGCACGTCCAGGGCAGGTTCAAAACAGCAGTTTCAACGGCACGTGGAACAAGAGGGACCCACAATTGACTAATCTCAGCATGAACAGTCCGACGCCAGCTTCAGGAACCGAGATTGAGGTCTCTGATCACGTACAGAGGCCCAATCCTGAATGCCGAGAGGCGTCATCGTCGTCTCCAGTGGACGCGATTGCACCAGAGATGGACCCTACAGAGATGGAGAAGTGAACAGCCTTCACAGACGAGAGCCGGATTTGCCTGGATAGGTCAGACAGGTGATGATGGCTCGTGTGGAGACGTAGAGGACAACAGTTCCGGGATTGCTGCATCCAGGACCGGGATAGATGGGGCGGAGCCACCATCATAATGTGGGGAGGAATTTCCTGCAACTCCAAGACTCCTCTCTTAGTGATTGAAGGGAATTTGACCGCAAGACGGTACCCCACAGAGGTTCTGGAACCAACTGTCTTCAAGGGCACCCAGAAATCTGGTTGTTTCAGCAAGACTATGCACGTCCTCACTCTGCTCGGGTCACCAGAGACTTCTTATAAGACAACGAAGTCGCTACACTGTCCTAGCCTGCTGACTCACCAGATTTGTCTCCAATCGAACATCTTTGGGACCAACTAAAGACAGCCATCTCCCACTGCCTCCCCGCTCCCCGCAATCGCCGAGATCTGATTGCAGCCGATCATGAAGAATGGTGGAACATCCCCCAAGTCAGAATCCGAACATGCTGCAACAACATGTGCCGAAGATGCACAGAATGTGTGGACGCGAGAGGTGGACACACCCGATATTGAGCGTCTGAATCTCGCGTTTGACCCCTTGTCCTTCTATGAAGGTAAAAATAATTATGTCAACGTCTGCACAAATGAACCGCCCTCAAAACTTCGTAAAATGGAGTATGTGCAATGCATAACAAATAAACTTGAATCGTTACAACTGAGGCGTGAGTTTCTTTTGCCTCTAAGTATACAAGTTGGCCACTAATACAAGACTGTTAGCATATACTATAAGGACATAGGGCATTATAGGCCACAGTCCACCACTCCCGCTTGTCGCTTTTCGGCGTTTTCGCGGTGCATGATGGGACGGAGCACGTGTTTGAAATTGATGCGATATCTCAAATTGGCATTCAATTACCTTGAATGTCAGATTTGAAATTGAACAGAGGTTAATTCGGCATTTCTAATTTTCAAACCCCCCAGCAGGTATATGTCAATACTCAATGGGCGGAAATCGTTATCAATGAGAGCGACGCGTGGGCATCTCTTCTACATTCGATCAATGCGTGATATCGTGAGCGCGGTTGACACTGTTGTTGCTGCGAATTAAAGCCTATAGTCAAAATAAAACACAAAAGCGTCGTTAATCAGATCTTATTAGTATAATTATGATGGTACATATATGAGGACAAATCTCCTTGAACAGGGAGGTGAGCCAATTCTCGGGTTGTCCAACAGCTCCAACTTGTCCTCAACTTGAACGGTCACGTGCCATCTCAGGTCGACGTACGTGAGTCCGCTCAGTCGTCGATCACCATTGCTTGATAGCTTCTCGAGTTTTCTGGCTCATAATTATTCCGGAGAAGACGAAAAAAATCAGACCGCGTGTTCTTAATCAAATTTAAGTACTGAGTGGGCCATAATCTACTTTTAGTCACGGCGTAAAATCCTATCGCGCATCACACAAGAACCCTTACTTACGAAAACCACCGAGTGAGTCACAGCAATGTCTATTTATAGATGTTGATCCAGGAATCCCCTCCAATGACGTCATAATAGATATCAGCCTCGCTTCCGTTTCGCCCTCAGCCAATGAATGACGCGGGTGGACGTCACGTGAACATCGCAGTCCACGGAAGGAGAAATATTTATCAGCTAGGAAACGGAACGGGTAGGATCGTACGGCGAGAGAAGTCGCAAATATCACATCAACTGTGAGTTTAGAGCCTCGATTAGCTTTTCATTAGATTTTCAATTCATTTACCTACCCTAAGGAGAATTTTCAGATCCAGGAGGTTGCATTTAGTGTGTTTTTTGACAATTTTTGTGTTGATAGGTCGCCATGATGTGGCAAAATCCATCGCTTTAAAGGGAGTGATGCAGGCGTCTTTGTCGGAAATCCACCTCGCTATTTTCATCATTTCACCTCTTCTTTCTTCACATACAGGATTGTGACTTCGTGGATACCTTCATACGCCATTTTTGCCTACGATGTCGGTGTTTTTGTGAAATTTAACGTTCGTTAATCGTGTGAATTTCTTCGTCGACAAAGGTCCCCCTTCGCTAGGCTACTGCTCCATCATCCTGAATGTCGAGCCAGCTGATCGAAAGAAGAGCAGCCTTGAAGTTTGAGCTCGGTTGCTGACTTCAGCTTAGGAATTAAAGTGGTTTTATCGCGACGTTTGTGCATGGTTGGACTTCTTCTTTTGCTTTCTCATGAGCTTTCATGATAGTTAATCTGTTCTCGATTCTCCAGTGTGTTATTTTATGACTTTCAACAGCTGGCTTGAAGCACCGCCAACTAACATGAGTCAAAACACGGAATTTTAGCTTTTTTTGTTCTACTTTGTTTTGTCAGGAATCAGGAACTCCTCCCCACGTGACTGAGTCAAAGGTTCCACAGAATAACACTTACGGCTGTACGCCTGAATCCAGAGGTCAACTCAGTTTAAAGTTGGTAATGCTCTGATAAGATATCTGGATTCCAAATCCAATTATCAGTCCATTATAGTAGGTTATATATTGTAGGACATCCCAAATGTAAGTACATGAACGTGCCATGTGGTTGAATTCTTGGTTGGGATCTATAATTGTATTAGTCCTGGCCACTGTAATGATTGTGTATTGCCCATGTGGCATGTTATGTATGTTCATGTTGTGAATCCACATCACTTTTCTTCATGACTCTAGTGATATTTGTTTTTGCTTTAATTTATATTTTTAACTTTCAACTTCAAAGAGCGGTGTTGTGTTAATCAGTCTTGATGAATGTTGTAAATGAATAAATTAGCATACACTACATCTGCATAGCGAGATATATGCAAAATAATTATTATATTTATTAATTATTTATTTATTATTATATATGTGCTACACTTGATGGTGTTCCACATAATGATTTCAGTATTTGTGTCCTCAATCAGTTTGAATTGCGTAGAACTGTTACTATTAGCATATACTTAAATTGCTGTTAAGGTTTCTTAGAATTACCGTACATAAACATGAGATCCTGAATCATGTAATTCCGGAACTGAGGCAACTGAGTGGCCATGCTGTGCCTGATGAGTGAGACGTTCGTCATTCACAGTTTCATTAAATCTTCATCAATGTGAACTCAGGTAACAGGTTTGCTCTTGATTTTAGATAGAGGTCGTTGACTTGTTATGATCGAGCTGACTCTCTGTATATGCTACATGCGGAATCTCCTGCAATTGAATGATTCAGTTGCTTTGCAGGATATTCGGATTTCAGTTCGGGTTCAAGGAGTCATTCAAGTGCAGTGCGTGACTTTATACCTTCTGGTTGAGATGAAGTAGGATGATGAAACTTCGTTTTTGCGCCATATTCTGAGGAGCTCTTTGATCATTAAATGATTCATCCCTGTGACCTGTTAGTTAGCAGTATTGAGGATGTTTCATTTCCTCGCCTGCTGTGCTCTTGAGTTCCTTACAAGGTTATCAGCTAATCAAGTGGTTTTAATTGCGTTGTTTTCAGCGTAGTTAAACCATTTCTCGGAACGTTTAGGAGATGCTGCCCTGTTCCCAGTTGGAACCTCACACAAGAGTCCATCGGTGCCACAACAAAAGCTTTTGAATTGGTGTCACAGGTGGTTTCAACTGCTGAGAGGACTTTGCTCGGACCATTTGAATGATTCCTCAGCACCGTTAGACGTGTTCGTCGTTATGTAATTATTGGACGTTCCATGTTTATTCATTGAGTCATTAACTGCATGCTTTAGTATTGGAATGCAGTTGTGTGCCAATATGCTGTTTATTCATAGTCTATTTTGAGTGACCTATTTTATGTGATGATTACATCATTCTTAAATTATGGATATTATCGAGTTATCAGGACTGTGAATGAAGCTGAAATCCGAATTATTTACGATGATGTAATACGAAGTTATCATGGTTGGCAACATCTGGAGCGCCTTCGGATTATTGGGTTGAGGTTTTTTTTTTTTTTTTTGTTTTTTTTTTTCCTCCTCGCATGCATCGGATCTGCATATGATGCCTCAATTGAGAGGCTGAATAATCCAAACATAATATTCATGCGTGCATATCATTGGCCCTCGGTGGTTATCTGTTGCTTCTAAGGCGCAATGGATGCTGCTGCTCTCTGCCTCAGCCGCTCACCGTCGGGTTTCAACTGGATTCGCGTTCAGTCTATTGACCTAGTTCCTGAGCATTTCGTAGTGTTTGGGGGGAATAGGCGTTTTAACATTACGTGTGTTGAAAGCAGGCGGATGTGGAGTCTGGTGGGCGCTGTTTGATGATTATGTAATTGTGTTTGCAGGTTGCTGGCATCATTTGCATTCGCGGAGAACGAACACGTCATGGACCACAACGGCGGAGGCAACGAAATCCCTGACATGCCGTCCACTCAGCTGTGTCGCATGGGCTGCGGCTTCTACGGTTGCCAAGGCTTCGACGGCATGTGCTCCAAGTGCCACAAGGACCACGTGAAGAGGAGGCAGCAGAACCAGTCGCCCACCCCCCTCGCCACGCATCTGGGCGATCTGGCGGCCGCTGCAGCCGCTCCGAGTGAGTAGTTATTAATCACCAGCGCCGCTGAGCTTGCTCAGCCTAACTGCATCATAACATAATATAATCCCTCACAATTGCGTCTTTCACTGCTGAACGTGATCTTCTATCTACCTGACCTCGGCTTGCGTTGTTGCACTCGAGTGCGCAGAGCGTGCGCTTTCTCCGCCTTGATGGCTGCTTATGTTTAGTATAGGCGTCGGTCGGGGGCGCTTTCTTCGCCTGTTTGGTGACGTGCCAGTCTGCGTTTCCGCTTCTCCGCCTCAAAGCACCGCGATCACCTGTTTGCGTTGGTGAAAAGGAGAGGAGGAGGAAGCCTCTGGCAGCGGAGGCAGAGGGGTTGCTGCGAGATCCCCGATCAAGCGCACCCCGGCCCAGAGCAATATTGACAGCGTCTGCTTGGGGGTACAGCGACTGAGCCAGGCGGCTGCTGCAGGGTTGCCTCGTGACATCATCAGACTGCGTGTTGAGCAGTTCAGGTGCCAAATGGCCCTCCACCTACTGGCAGCACGAACCCTTTTCAGCATATATGATGACATTTAAAGACGCTCTGTAAGCCTCGCCTTCTGACATGAGCTTGTTTATAACCATACATGTTTACTTGCGGGTTTTTGAAACTGTGAGAGATTTGACCTTCGTGTTATTTTGTTTTTGCTGTGGTGACGTTAGTGTAACGTTGCGGTGGGTCTGAATTTCAGCTTTTTTGGCTCATGAGCTTATGGCCATTTCGTATAATGTTACATAAACATCGAGCGATGGCCTGGCCAGCTGAGCTGTGTCGATTTAAATGGCCTACTATTGGCGTTGGCCCCGATGCGTTGCGACGTCGAATGAGCCAGCATGCTGGCAGCTGTCGGCGCGGCGGCTGCTGTCGTTGAGGCAATGCACTGCTGCTGCATCATGCGTTCAATGCGTGTCCTACATTCGAGCCATGCACTCGCCGCTCCTCCTCATCTCCGCTTTGATGATGGCGCTCGCGTCAGGTGCATGCGCCCCGTAAACAAGCGAGTCGTGACGCTTTGCACTCAACTCGTCTCTTTGCCTGCAGGCAACAACAGCTCCTCGGCATCTGTGGTCGATGCCAATGTCAGCGTTGAGAAGAAGAAGGCCGTGCTAGCCGCTGCTGCCGCCGCCGTGGCCAACGCGGAGGCGGCCACCAGCAGCCCTTGCCCCGCCCCCGTCGACCGGACGACCACACCGAGCGTGGAGACCGCCTCACCGACGGTTCCGTCCTCTCTGATCGACAAGGAGAAGAGCGACAGTGCAGAGGCCACTGTCTCAGGTTGGTTCTACCTCCGATGTGACCTTTGAACTTCAACCTTTACTCTCCTCCACAGCTGATATCCTTGGAGTCAACGGTGACCTTCCTGCAGACAAAGACAAGAAATCGAAGAAGAATCGGTGTCATACCTGCAAGAAGAAAGTCGGCCTGACTGGTGAGTGGCGCAGTCGCTCTTCCATCCCTGCTCAACCGCTTTTTGTTTCACAGGGTTCGAGTGCCGCTGCGGTGGCTTGTATTGTGGTCTGCATCGCTACTCGGATAAGCACGACTGCACCTTTGACTACAAGGAGCTTGGCCAGCGCCAGATACGCAAGGCCAACCCGGTGGTCGTTGGCCTCAAGATCCAGAAGATTTAGACGTCGGAACGCTAATTCTCGCTTCATTTTAGAAGACACTTTTATGCCGTTTCTTATTATTGAGTGAACCATCACTGGACTGAATATTATTCTTTATTGAAAACCCTGTCAATTGTGCAGGTGAAGTTTTTTTTTCTCTTTTTTTTTTTTCTTTCTCTTTGTATATTAACAATGGGATGTTAGTACATTTTTATTTTATCATTACTCTAATACATTTGTATCTCTTTCAATCGCAGTTTTTTTCTCTTGTGTGTCTTTGTGTGTGATATGTTTTCTTCATCAAATGGAAAAGTAATTTTTCTCCTATTTTTTTTTTTTTCTTTCGCCCCCAAAAAAGTTTTTCATGGGTATCTTTATTTTTCTTCTAGGGAATTTGATTTTTTTACTTTTTATTTTTTTTTATGATCTTTGCCGTGATTTTTTTTCTTTTGAGATAGCCTGCTGTTGCACAATGACATGGCCTCTGCAAAAGAATTCCCTGACTTCAGGGTGTGCGAGTGTGTGTGTATATTAATTGCTGTGCATTTCAATATTATTGTTTCTTCTGAATTTATGCATGATAGCTTTCTCAGGTTATTCTCCCTTTCCTTCTTTGAAGTTTTTTTAATTCTTATTTTATTTCTCCTGTCGCAGGAATTGTGCCTCAATTCCTCTTTCCCTCCAAATTGATGTGTTAAAATCAAGTCTTAAAGGTCATATGTCATGAAATTAGTCTTCAGGCATTCGTTTAATTTTGTTTACATTTTTCCTAATACTTTGTTTTATCAGTTCAATATATTTCTTTATGGTCCAAAATTTAACCTTTGTCCATTTATTTAACCCCTGGGTTGCCAGCCATGTTGAATCAAGGCAGCTTCACCTTCCTCTCTCACACCTCCAAATGCATTCTAAAATTTTCAATTTTTGCCAAATTGCACCGTAAATGGAGGATCTGGGGTGAATCCCTGTTGGCTGGCCTCCAACTGATGACAAAAATTTATTTTGACCAGGTGCTTTAAAATGGCCTATATAGCCGATATTGATATCATCATGAACATTTCAAAGGCTCTCGGAAGCGCTTCTGGTGACACATGACCTCTAAGAACTGTTTTACGCTTTTTGAAAAATGGTAAAAAATGAAAAATTTATATTGAAAAAAAAAAATAATAAAATAAACTTTCTTTTTACGGTTTTCAGTCTATCTCTTAAGAAATTGTACGTTAACGGGTTTCAGTATGTTGTCATTTTGCGAGACTTCCCACTGTTTTGGTTTATTCTCTTTTTAGTTGTAGCTTATTCTTCGTTCTTTTCTGCACGCTAGGAAATCATTACTTTCTATTTTTGTTTGTTGACTGATCGTAATTCGGCTTTTGCCTTCAATTGGATATGGATGTATTTACGTTTTATTTTATGCTGATGACTGAATAAATATTAATTCCACTCTGTTCATTTTTCACCCTTAAAAAAAAGATGGTTGGAATTGCGCGTTTACTAGTACTGTACCATTGCTTACTTAATAATTGTGCAAAAAATAAAAACCGACATTCCAGGCTGTCAACGTGTCGAAGAAGATTTTCAGGGGTCAATTTCAAGACACTCTGCCATCTGTTGAGAATGAGTGATGCGAAGTTCACATGAACAGTCTTTGTTTTTTGCTATAATCCCAAGCTTTGCTCCATATCCCGATAATGCACCGAGTAACAATTCATTTTGCGCAGATGGCCAGCGATGAATTGAATAGAATTGGTTAGCAAACTTAGCATTACATGAATACCAATGATTAACCATTTGCGGTTGAAAAAAAGGCCTAGCGGGTGTTTGTGCAGCTGACATCGTCACCTTTGTTACACTTGTTCAATCACATTCATGTGATGATGTGGGAGCCCTGATCGCACGCAACTGACCCTATCTCTCGCGTTCATAAATATTGATGAGCGGTTCACTTGGTTTACTGGGTGGACGCGCATGCGCAGTTTGCCGGCTTGTATTGTCCTCGGCAGCTTGGTCCGAATGCGTCGAGAATAACGTATCACCAAGAGTGCATAGCGTACATTCACACGGAAGCCGTGCTGTTTCACATAAAATGGCACAGGGCTGCTGAGGAGAGGTCCCAAGGAAGATGTCAGCCTCGGGTTGACATTATCATCATAACGCACCCTGAGTGCTGTATGATCAGTGATTGTGAGCAGAGAATGTTTGAAGTTCTCTGTTGTGAGCAGGGAAGGTTGAATATTCAACCTTCCCTGTTGTGAGCCCAGGCATGAAACATGGAACACCTATTAATTAGGACAATTGGTTTATTTATTTATTATTTTTTGGACACAGAAAGAAAGAATTGGGTTGCCTTTGTAAACTTGTGTGTGAGAAACAACGTCGTCACCATTCACCATGGCCAAGAGACAGAGCGGGTTTTCGGCTGGAACTGAGGAATCTGCAGCACAATCCTCTGCATTGTTGAAAGAACATCCCGATACTGAAGGAAACGAGTACCACGACGAAGAGTGCGGGATCTCCGCCTTCTTTGATCACAAAATATGTAGGTCTATAATTATGCTAAGATGAACTGACATGTACGTACGTGTCTTCGATCATCCTCCGAAGCATTTAAATTTATTTGTGTTCATTTGATTCTCATTTTATCATAATACGAGTGAAAGAGGTTTTGTTGAAACTTACTTCTCATGCATATGAACATCATTATAAGATTCAGTTATAGGATCCAATACCTCCTGGGCTGCACGTGCTCTTACCTGACTGTCAAGACATATACACTGAGTGCAAGTGTCCATGAGTGATGAATGAGTGAAATACATGTAATATGAAAAGTATATAAAAAAAATAAAATAATAATAAAATAATAAGTAAATAAAATAAATACAGTATTGATTTATATACCACAACATTGCACTTTGGCTTCTATGCGGTTCACAAGAACTCATCCCTGGTTATAGGACCCCAACGTGATACGTAAGCCCTCAGTGAGCCATGATCGCAAGCGGAGCATCAACACTGAAGGAGCAACCACTTAGGCGATGGAAATACTATCTTCGTCCAACCAGGTACCACAATTGGACACTATGCAATGTGTCGTGCTGCGAGCAGGCATATAGTTTGCACAAGATTGGTTTTAAACAAACAGTGCTTGCACACACTTCTCACTTTCTAGTCATTCGAATAAAATTTTATTTCATTATTCATATGCCATGATATCATATTGTATACAAGCATTGTTGGTTTAAAATCAATCTTGTGCAATCAAACACTAGCCGCATGGCTCAATCAAGTCAACAATACACCTTTTTCCTCTTCGCCTGCTTCTTTTGGGTGAAATTGACACGTGCCGGGTTTTGTCCCCGAACATGTAGAATTCTAAAAATAGCCACGCAGATTTCATCAGAACGAAAGAAAATGAAATGGACACATCGAAAACCAGACGAATTTACATTTATCGGTTGAGGTGATTATTTGCGAGAAAAGAGGAGACACGCGGCTTGCAAAGCAGATGACTGGATAAAGGAGACGAGAATAATCACATTTGTACGAAAGAAAACGACATGTAGTTGACGATAAGCCACAATCGTTGAGAATTGATTAAGATGGGATTCTTTTCACTGCCCAAGAATACTACAGTCACACAACGTGCCTCATTTCCATTTCAAGACCTTTTCTTCATCTCAACATGGAATGTTTCTTTACGTTCTATATAAGTTCTGAACAGCAAAAGAAATACGCTACGCAACACAATCGTGACAATCCTTATCAACCGCGCTAATAATCTGTAACGGCTTCGAAATCGACACGTGTGTAAATTTCAGTCTTGTGTACAGAGCAACTGACAAACTGGGTCTTCACTAAAAAAATCATCCAAACAATAGGCGTGTCGATTTCATTCATGCCTCGATCACTTGCCACCTTTATGTTTTGTGATGTCACGTCTAACCGAGACACGGTGATGGGAGGCAATTGCTGCGTGCGTTGTTATTGTCTGCATGGTCATTACCAAGCCTGGAAATCGCCGAGTTCGGACACGCATCCCGAGGGAAGAGCGGGAAGCTATTCCCCAAATGGAGATCCGGACACTCATTCAAATCATGCATGCAAAATGCAGTGAATTCATTAGCGCGAGTATAGTGGTCACCCGATCGCGATGCAGACGCATATTTTTGTTGCATTTCTCTATATCGCGAAAGCATAAAGAGAACTCTGTTGAATTTACGCGAGTTTCATTTCATTCCCGATCTATTTAAACGAAATTTAAAGTTAAATACTCAAGAATAATTGCAAAATCTGGAATTATATTTAGATTAATATCGGATGCTCCTCTTGTCCCGTCGGCTATTACGATGTTTCCGATCGTTGTTAATCATTTGCTGTTCAGTAGCTCCCCAAGGGTAGCGGAGCAGTTCCTACACACCCGTAGTGTATACGCTACGCTACGGCTTGGGGAACTAGCTGTTCAGTAACTTTTTTTTTTTTGTCCGATATTTCCGCACTCTTCCCTGGAATACAAAAGAGTAAACAGGGATAAACTATTTAAGTACAAATCTGTATTGTGCGTGCAAATCGACTCATCAGGGCTTCACGCTCACCTTTCAATCTTTTCCTAAATTCCACAATCATGCAACGCAACCTCTGCCCTCAGCACAACGGACACGAGCAAAATCATAACGTTCTAATTCTGCGAATGACCGAGGTCCGTGACAAAATCATAACGTTTTTATCTACCACAATGGTAACCTGTAGTTTACAATATGTCATAACGTGTCGATGCAAGTGTGCGTTATGATAACCATGGTTTTATAGGAGGGGAAAAATTCTCGTCAAGCGAAGAGTGAGCCGCGCGCATGCCCGTCGGCCGTTGAATGGGCTGCTGCTACTGCTGCGGTGCGAGCGCTGCTCATTCACAGAATCACTGCGTCGCTGGCTCAGCGAAGTGATAGGAAGTGATCAAGCACCCTCGAAACTCATTCAGGCGACAATTAAGCCGCACAGCGTGAGATGCCAGCGCCCATACCGACGCCAATGATCACTTGATCGGATACTTGACGCCTACGGATGTTGTCACGGCGTTGTTGGGGGGAAGGTGTGCATCAGGGTTGCGCGGGTTGACGACCAGTGGGACATCATGCCCTGGCAGGTACCGCAGGAACAGGCCGGTAGCCAAATCGTGGAGGAATGGCTGCGTACCCTGGGCCTCATCCAGTACTATCAGTCTTTCATCGACAACGGATATGACGACCTCGAAGTGTGCAAGCAGATCGGAGACCCTGATTTGGACGCGATTGGCGTCGACGCTCCATCACACAGGGATGACATCCTGGCGTCCGTGTTGACGTTACGTGAACAAGGAGCGACGCATGTTTACTTCACCCTGGAAGAAGCCGTGCAGACGCCGACTCCCACGGCGGCTACCTCGTCGACGTCGTTCGGACCGAGTGTGGTGGCGTTCCCCAAACTACAGCTGATGTCCATCGTGAGGGACAAATTGATTGAAGATGAGGTGGACCTCACTCTGGCGCCCTTTGCTAATGGCTCTCCAGAGGGATCGAGCGGTAACGGACCCTCGGCGATGGTAAGTGAGCAGTGTTTGTCACTGTTAGATACAAGAGCACCGCTGACGACAGATGTGCACACGCCCTCGGCCATTGTGATGTTTCTTTGTGGCGTAAAGTTTCGCTTGGTTGATCACAGCTCATCGCTGTCATAATACCAGCAAACACAAATCACGAAATTCGCAAATGAACCTGGTGACCATTGCCCTGCCTGCCCGACAATACCTCCCTATAACTGCATGTTATTGCTTATATAAGGCCGATAACATAGCTCCATAACATCACTGGTCTCCAGTGGTCTGAGCAGACAGGCAGTGCTCGGGTGGACCTCTGCAAACACCAATAGCCAAGCACTGTATTTCTATTGACATGAGGAGTCGGGTGGAATTGAGGGTTTCGGGCAGCCCTCCTTTTGGCTGCATCCGTATTCATGGCGCAACCCAATTGCGCCAATTGGCTGCCTTATTGTGGGCTGCCATGCGTGTAGAGAGTGTTTATATTTGCCGGATCATTCCTGCGAGCCCTTTCTCTCGAACTCAGTGCGTTGGATGCACTCGGCCTCTGCGTCGCAAATGCCTTTTCAGCTGGTCTTCAACTCGGCGCCCCGCGGTTAGACTTCCTCATTGAGTTTCCTGCTTCTCTATAGATGAATTAATCTATATGGAGATATATATATATAGGAAACACACAGGAGAGGCTTTGATTAATTTCCACTTATTAAGTCCCACCCTCAACCTTTCACGAATAACAAATCCTTTCATCTGCACGGCATAACATGATAACCCAGTCACAACCAGATCTGATATCCCGCTCACTCGATACGATAGAGCATCGCCCTTTGGCGTTCTGCGCGTAGACTTTCCGTCATCAGCGTGGATGGGCATCGCTGCATGCCTCTCATCTTCATTGCCAGTCCACTCGGGAACCCCGAGGCTGTTCTCCTGAAGATTGCGTTGTAATCTTATACTATTATCGCACAGTGTTACCACCGTATGCCTCGATTCTACTCTCGCATCAACCGCGAAATCCACAAACACATGCATACAATACGCGCTCCGTACTCAGCTGCTGCCGCTTGTGTTATCTCTGTTCAACGCATAACATTGTGTACTGAACAATATAAACACGCATTGAAAACTTTATTAATTTTGCAAGGCAAACCGTCCAGTTTTTTTTTTGTTTTTTTTTTTTCCCCAATGCATGCCCTCAAAATCCTTTCAATTAACGCATCTTTTTGAATTATGAATGCAATCAAGTCACAACAGAAGCACACCTAGAAGTAGAAGCCAGTAAAAGCCTCTCGCTATTTATCATCGACGGCGGTGCACGTCAGATCAATGAAGCGTGCATTCTGACGCACATGTTCAAAGATGTCTGCGAATGAAATCAATTAGCATTGACTGCGTTTTAGATTCTTATGCGGGAATCCATAACATCCACGTACTTCGGGGTTGCCAGCTGTTGGTGCCTATTCACTGCATGTTTGTGCATTTCCTTGTGCGTATTATTGTTGCATCCGTGATTTATGGCAACCGAGCATGGTAGATGCAGAATTTGCTTGAGACACGAACGCCACCGTTTTGATCCATCGCAGACGTCGATGGCTTTGTCACGTGATGTATCATTACGTCACCGACGTTAATAACCGATTACGCGGTTGCATGCTTAATCTCATCCAGACAGGACATGCGCTTACCGAAGCGCTCAGAACACCGTAGATATGGATATAAACAGCGCGTTGCTATGGGGTGGGTCTGTAGTTCTGATCGAACTGCTGATGCCACCAAGCAGGAATTCCCACGTTTATTGCCTGCGTATTAAATCGAGATAGGCGCATTCGAGGTCGACCGCCCCTACCTCTCGTCGACATTCATCAGCCGCCAATTCTGCGCGTGCAGTTGCTTCGCAGCTGCCTCATCACCGGCTTTGATTTATGTCGAAATGTTACCTTCGCCTCGTAAATCCGCGCGGTTTGTGGCGTTGGTTTCTGCCGCTCAACTTGGCCGAGTGGCGACGACGTGGGCCGCACGTATATCACTTGAGAAGCATTCACAAGTAGAGTGTAAGTGAGACTGCGTGTGTTCATGCAGCGCAGATCCATGCTTACCCGTATCAATATCCGACTTTCAGCTCAGTGGCATATCTGAATTCAATTCGGCAATCGCTTCTTTTCTGTTGCATCTCGACTGCGTGTGTATTCGCCTCACGTTGCCCCGACTGTCAAGACAACTTAGGAGCAATTGGAAATATGATCCGACGCTGGCTTGATGCTCTGTACATTAATTGCAGTGCTGTCAATGGCCTAATGCCTCGATATACGAACCTTTAATGGACAATATACAGGGCCAGTTGAGAGGTGCAAGCAGGCCCCTGGGTGCCGATCGGTCATGCATAATGCATGAATTGCAATTGATTTCTGTCAATCGCACCCGGGATTATCCCGCTCCGTCAAATCCTGCACCCTCACAGCTCCGCTTTACGGTCGACCAGAACTCTGCTTGGATCCATCATTGGCCGCATATGCTGCTGCGGCGCCAACGTCGCTTTATAGAGTGCGTGGCTGGAATGGCAATCGCCCGAGCGTTGTTCGCCGATGGGGACTGGCTGCTCTAAAAAAGCTCAGAGCGGCTGAGGAATTTGTCTTGTCGGGGTTCTCAGAGGCCCCCACGTCGACTGCGTGGTCAAGGCTATCGGCCTGATTGCATTACGCCACGCAGCCTCCTGCACCGCTCTCCCGGGATCGTCATTCTTACGTTTCTAGCATGAAAACAATATTCGATACGACGAACGTGCTTCGCCTTATAACTCATTCATAAAGAAGAAGGGTTCGCTCATCTGCCTAATTAGGCTGCCATGTGATGTATGCTGCCATAGATGCCTTTTACAGCTTGTGTTCTTATTGAAGCAGTCGGCTTGGGGGAAAAGAAGGGCGCTGACCCGGGGCTTCCCCTCCCCTCCAAGACATCTGTTTGGCATTCCGCTCTCCTTCTCAGATGCCGGTCCATTGTGCCGTTGGGGTGCTGCTTTCTCGCGCGTTGTATACGGACAATCTTTTTCTTCTGGCATCGGGAAGGGGGATCCAGATTTCATTAGCATGCACCTTGCTCTGGCAGCTGAGGGTGTGGGTCTTATGCTGTATGATGTACTGCTAACACCCTCTCATGATGGAGCACGCACGCACGCACGCCCGCACGCACGCACGCACGCCCGCGCACCAGCTGGGATCCTATCTTACGAGCCTGTTCATCTCGCTTCTATAACATGATAACAAGAATGTGTCTCTCGGATGACTTCCCCTTTCTCGTCGTCCTCTGAAACCTAAGAAATGACAACATAATCTGTCACTTGGCTCGAGCGACAGCCTCTTCTGCTGGCCAGCTGCGTGACAACAGCTGCGCATATCGTCAACATTGCGGCGTCTTCTCCTCCTCGTGACAACATCACGCTGATGGTCGTGCTCACCCCAAAGCAAAATGGTAACGAGGGACGCGACGTGGACATTCTCACACAGGGAAAGTAAAAGGGCGAAAAGTGAATGGCACATTGAGGGGGGGGGGGGGTTGGAGACAGATTGATATGAAGATTGACCCGCATTTTAAGTTGGCATCACAACATGAAACGTATGAAGTCCAATTGGGTCATAAGATCTCGTGAATGTATGTCAAATAATGATATTGACTTTAGGGATCAAACTTTATTTCAACATTGGGTCAGTTTGATTATGCAAAGTATTCTATCAATATATCTATGTGTGCCATGAGAAACTCGTGCTCACGGATCACTGGACAACTGATGACCATTGAAGTCGTCTCTTCTGCGTGTCCGAATGGTCAAATCGATATCTGTTAAATTATTGACGTCAAAGGTAGTCTGATACATGTTAATTGCATGGTTACGTAATCCGCGAAGAACGAACTGCTTTGCAGCCGCGCATTCTTAATGATGTTGCTGCCGGGCGCAAGTCGTTATTTAAATTCCGCGTATTTATCATGCAACGGTATAAATGTACAATGCGATTCGTTATGTAATGAATTTTAATGACGTTTCAATGCTTTTTCAAGCCATGCCACAACGATATTTACATTGTACCAACAGGCGCCCATGTTATTATGCAACAAATCATATAAATATATTGATTTACATTCTAAACGGTGCATTACATTAAATTATTTCCATGTACATTGCACACTCTAAGTGTTCAACAATAAGTCGCTTGTTTAGTTGTTTACTATAATCACCGCATCAAGTACTGTTGAAAAACCCTTATCGACCAACAGCATTTATCACAGGAAGTTATCACAACTCCCTCAAGTGAATGCGCGTGTCTATACTGATGATTGCGCGTTCTTGTTTACAAGTGTGACTCACTCCATGAACTTGTACATACTAGTATTTTTAAGTTCCTGGATCACCTCACTGAAGGCCAATTGATGCTGGAGAGAGGGTTGTGTGTGTTCTTCATGGTAGTGCTATTACTACTGATCGCTGCCTGATAAATTCTTCTCTGAGCGGAGAGAACGGTGTTTTTTATCGGCTTTAGTTTACAGTAAGGAAGCGATGCCTGCAAATTACACTTAGAGAAAAAAAAAAAAAAAAAACAATAGTGGTTACCTAAAGCTTTTTGTAATGAGAAGCATACACTGGGGAAGAAAAAAGAGCAAGAAGTCCGTGATTCATTCTGTGAAAGCTTGTTCACTTTCCTATGCCCCATTTGTTTTGTAGAAGAAAACTCTGTCGAATGCTTTTAGTAGATCTAAAAATACGGCGCATGTTGTTAGGCGGCATTAATTCTGATCCCGTGATGTGCACTATCAGTAGCCGATCGTAGTGCAAGGACGCTACGTCGCCGGTAAGCGGTGATTGATTTGGTAATTGGATCTATCTTCAGAGTTGCGTAACCCACCCCCAATAGGTCGTCCTAATTAATGAGATCAGGATTCCGGACACTGCCCTCGTACGGGCGACCCATTGCGCGGTGTTATGGGGCAACCCAGCCCCGTTCTTTGTGTCATTGTTGATTTCCGGAGCTTATCTTAGAATTGAAATCTTAATCCGGACGCGCAAGTGGGCAGGATGCGTCTAAATGGGAAATCCGTGTTCGATCAATCCTCTTCTTTCTCCCCACGAAATCCTGCGGGTTATTGTTCATTATGCGCGCGTCCCCTTTTGTGTTGGGTGCCAGGGAGCTGTTTGCCAAAACTCTGTCACCCGGACCTCGACGGGGACCTGGCTTTTGGTTGACCTCTGACATCGTTAGGCTTAATTAATGGCTCTGGATGGGCGGAAGGATGCCTCGCAGAGTGGCGGCATGGCGAACAAAGAACGCGCGCTTTATGATATAGCTGCCATTATCTCTACCACTGAACATGTTTGTTTTGGCAGAGGCCACGGCATTGTCATTTGGATTGGCATTCGAGCGAGTCAGTCATGAAATTCCTCTTGGATCCACAGGCTTCTCATGCCAACGGGCTAAATTTCAATCAACTCCGCCAGGTGTTTCTCTTCAAAATATTCGCGCGATTATTTGCTTTAGAGTATTTCTTGGGATGTTGCTCCAAGAAAAAGCAATCCCCTTTCTTTTGTTTGAGATACTTTTTGAAGGAAATTCTTCCGCTTTGTGAAGAAGATCTGGACGTGTCGAAGAAAGTGCGATCGAATTTCCGAATACATAGAAATTCGTATTATGATATCTTCGGCTGTGTTTGGTTAGCACAAAAGAGTGTTCGTCGGGGCTGCTTGGTTGCAAGCGATGTTGCCGGCAGTCAATGCAATTGTTGGCAGATACACGACTGCATTCGGTCAATAAACACCTGATAACTCAGCGGCACTGGCGCCGCCGAGTGGAAGCTCTTTGACATTCAACCGACGATTAAGCTCGCAATGCCAGGCAGCATCGATCGGAACGCTGAGCAAGAAAGAAAGAAGAATCTCTTTATTTCATAGACCATCCGCGAATGCTTTTCCTCCAGGCCAGCGCCGCAAATTATCAAAACATTGGCGATGAAAAAGGTGTGAGGGGCTCTCAATATGGCGCCGTGGTGATCGGTCATTTCCGTGGACGATGCTCGGCAATCTTCGGGCCCATTGTCCCACATCCGGGTCACTCGCGGATCACAATGCTTTTTGCGAAGACGTTGAATGTCAACGACATCGCTGCAGAAAAGTCCGCCTTTCATGGCCTTCCCTTCTCATTCCGACTTGGAGGGGATTCTCGTTTCTTGTCCAATGTCATTGTCAAGTGTATCCTCTACCCGTTCAGCCATACTGAGTGATGGCTGTGCTTTCTTTTGTGGTCAAGACAATGTTTGCTGCAATGGATGCCTCGCGTAAGGCATTCCTTGTCCTTCACTGTCCTTTTCCCGAGTTGGCCGACGAGGCGCGGGCTTTTAAAGAATACCATGCATGCAGTACGACTTGTACGAAGTGTGCATCCTTTTGATCTCAATTCATCAGAAACAAAACATTAAAGTCATTTTTGTGTACTTCACAGACGTTGCCTTTCCTCACGGAGCTGGCGGAGAGGTACGCGTACGACCTTCGGACGTACGTAGAAGATGTCGTGGAGTCGCTGATCGTTCTCCAAGAGAAGTGTCGCCTGCAGGGAGGACACGCGGTATGTTCAGCCGATGAGCGTTCAGCACGAAACGTTTGTCACATCGCGTTAGCTGATTCCGTTCCTTTGCCGTCCAATTGCAGCCGTCAGCGGCACTGCGCTGTGTGTCGACGATGAATTGAATAATCTCAGCGTTGTGCAGATGTGAATAGATTGGTAATGATGATGGATATTTCTATCATGCTGAAAATTCACTTAACGCTTCCCGGCCACTATGGGCTGCTGTTTTTGGCTGAGGGGAAGAGAATAAAAGGGGATGATCTTGTGGGAAGGGAGTCGGGCAAATAGGTGAGGTGTTCAGCGTCGTGCTAATGGCGTCTGCGAGGAGGTTGATGAGACTGATGGGCAGGACACGACATGAATACTGCACACCCCATTGTATGCATCGTGTACTTTGGTTCAAACATTCATGACATGGACATTATGCAAAGTAAGCTCTGGATAATGGAGTTTCTCATAGCGGATGCTCATATCGTTCAGCCTGCATCCCTATAAATATACTATGACGTAGTGTATCTATCACATCGCGTATCACATTCTAATTGCGCAATACTGCGTGCACGTGCAACCCGGGAAGTCTGTCCATCCCACGCAGTCGACGTTTTTAGCAGCCATTATGCTTGCGTGAAATCGACGCGTAGCGTGATTATCCGCACAGCATAGTTAGCGTTAGCGTCGACCATTAAAGCCTGTTGTGTTAACGTTCTGCAAACGGAGCGATAAGCGTCTGAATGGCACCCGCTTCACACTCTTGTCGCTTTGCGTGGAGGGAAAAGACCTTGTCAATTATTCATTGTCTATCATCCCTTCTATGATCCTCTGCCTAAGGAAACTGCTAATGGTTGCACAGAACGAATGAGAAGCAGGAGTAGGGGATGATTGCCGTTGTCAGGGAGCTCTCTTCCCCCCGGGGAATGATCCAGATGACTCCAAGTCCGGTTTTGAAGGACGGTCTAGTTATCTCGCTGGAATGCTATCCGCATGGAAAATTGAGCGTCTTGATAAGACTGCGGCCCCTATCAGCGCAGGCGGCTGATATTGATGGCATACAGCGCAGTTCCGCGATCATCACTGCGTCTTCGGCCGTGATTGATTCGCTTCGACGGTGCGTCTCTTTTGGTCATCGCTGTAACAAAGAGGGTCGAGGTCGACCGACGGACGCTGATTAAATCTCTCTGAATGTTTGCACAATATTGGCATTATTCCAGCGAGTGCGCGTGCGTTTGACCCTGCTAAATCCCGCCTCCCGTCCGGCTAGCTCCGGTCATTAACACCCGATACATCAAATGACTTTGATCTTGTGACAAGCAATGCACTCGGAAGTCCCGTGTTGCGCAGTGCGTTGTTTACGAGCAGACAATGGGTCAATGCATTCAAGTGCTTCTTCAGATCTTGCTGCCTTATTATACCATTGCACCATTTACTACACACGCACGCACATAAAAAGTGTTTCTCTTGTTGCACACAGGGCAAGTTCAGCTTGGATGCAGCGCCATGCCAAGACTACGCTATGTTCAGCGTCCTGAGCGGCGCCTCCACCCGATCAACACCCCTCGCCGCGTCGTCTCCTCCACCTCCTCCTCTACCCCCCGTAAGTGTTGTCTTCTCTCACAATAAACCCTTCCGAGCTGAGCCATTCCGCCGTGAGTCACTCGGAGTCTATTTTCTGATGCTGAATTCACAGCTCAAGATTCCCGAGGCAAACAAACCCCTTCATTGCGCATCTCATTTTGGTGCTAACCCCGTAGCACACCTGGCACCAAACGCTGATTCTGTATCTCGTTCTTTTGGATGCAGGCATCAGCCAATTAGGGAAGCAGGTGCATGCCAACGGCATCAAGACCTCTTTGATGAAGCATGAGATCGGAGAAGAAAACCCACCAATTGAAAAGCTAAACTGATGAAGCTTATGATCACTATGGTTCATCTCCTGATCCATGCTGTTGTTTGATCCTCATCAGACCGCCTTTGAAATACGAGGCTCCGGAAAATAAACAAGGGTTGTGATCTACAAGGTGTGTTGTACGCATGCGCCGAGAGATCGTCTGGAAAGAGTGTGTTATTCGACCCGCAGATCATGCTCAACCAATTCGAGGAACGAACGGATCAACTTGTGTAATAACTGCCTCAGCCATCTGCTTGTTTCCCTGCCCATGTTATCCCTAGGGTTTCTTTGATCTTCTTGTGACACCTTTTCCCTTTCCAAGTGGGCAATTAGCGAAATATTATCATCTAATACAGAAGTTGCATACACGTGTGTACGGAGGGTGTGGCCCTTCCTCTTTGTTCTGTTGTGGAGGAACAGGTTGCTCCTCTTTCTCCAATCCACGTGATGTTTATCTAACAGTATTTTGGGCCCCTCTCCTCCTCCTCCTCCAGGCCCCGGAATAAAAACTTCTCCCTCTGCATCTGATGCTCGCATTTACTCGCGTCTTTACAACCGGTAGTACATCCCGAATTGTTGCGCAAACCTTTTGTCGGCGCCACTCACGAAGGCGATGGATCCCTCTCTCAGATACCGAGTATATTCCAGTTCTTCTCCATCATCTTGGTTGCCAGAAAGTTTTGCACTATTTTATGTGAATTGCTTTTGTTTTGCAGGTGAGAAGTCTGAGCGAGGATTCTGGTGATCTACTTTCCCACAGCGCAACAACTTCCATCAAGATGTCACCAGGCGGATCACCCAGGTAAAACTACTTTTCTTTCGTCTTCCAATACTCTTAATTGCTTTGTGATTTAATGGTACTTCTGTGCTGCCCTTAAAAAAACATCCTAAGAGCGAAAATGCCTCTCTATGTTTTCCTCCTCAGTGTGTAATTGAGATCAAAGGAGAGGTAAATTACGTCATTTTCAGTCTGATCACGTGGTTGATTTGCTGCATTATTTGCCAGCAACATCGAAGAATCATATACGTCATGTTAATGGTCCTTTCAGTGTATTGATGTGATGGTATCAAGGCGTTGCATTGACTTCAAAGAAAGATCGAATTACCCGGCACTTTGATAAAAGAAAAACTCCCAATGATTTCCATATGAAATAATCCTCTCGCGGCTTCTGACAAAACCCTCCAACGATTACATATCTCTTGCCTGGATGCCCACTGGAATTTTTTATTTGGTACAAAACTATAAAGAACATTGCCTCAAATAGTTTGCCGGTATATATGTATAGCAAAGCAACAAGTCTAAACATTTCGATCCATGTCTGTAGACATGTTGTGTATAGAAATGCTCCCTAAACCCCGGATACTATTATGATAACCTTCTAGCTCGGAGGCTTCCAGGCCATGGCTCCGCAGTTGCGCGCGAAACCCCCAGCAGCACTTTGATTTCGGCTTCGGTAAAAGCCTATCTAATTACAGTAATGCAGAGGAGATCGGGATCAGAGAGTTGCTATAATTCGATCACGTATGTAGGCCAAGATGTTTAATCGTTGCTGTTCGTTAAACAGCATTTGTATCGATCTTTAAACCCGGAGGCCATCGACTGTCACTTAAACGTGGGAGTGTTGATTTCCTGCCCTGTGGCAAGCAAAGCGTCCAGCACCCTCGCTGTCACCCAATTGCCACAAGCATGCAGAGATGAGAGCTTGAAGTGGCCCCTAAATATAGACACGATTGCAGACGGATACCTGAATACGGCGATGCACAATACAAGATTGCTATTGATCCGCGAAAAGAAAGAAGCATTAAAAGCTATGGAATCGATGTCTTTAATAATGCATTGTGATCTATTGGAATTCCATTTCGTTATTGAGGCTGTCGACGTGAAAGGCATAATGTGATTGCTTGCACGAGAATGGGGTCAAATAATATTATGCGATTCAGCCAAGAATGGGACACCAAAAGGAGCCCCGTCTTCAAGTCGACATAGCTTTGAAGTGAAGCAAAGCAGCGTGATCATGACAAACGATGTCATCAAAGCGAAGACTCTTGAGGCCGTCGTCCAATCTCCTCCCTCCTCCTCCTCCGCAACAGATGTTCCTGGGGAATCTCCCAGACCACATCTGCTCCCTCGCTTCCCCTTATTGCTACCCTTAATGGTCGTACGACACAATATGTTCTCGCAACACCTATTCCACCGTCCGGGCATTGTTTGATCTCGTCCCCTCAGAGGCGACCTCTGTTGATTCGACTTCTTCAATTTCCTGAGGTCAATATTGGACCATCAGGTGAAATCCCTTGTCAATCAATGCGCGTGGCCTTGTGCGACATGCTTGCCATATTGCGTGATGACAACAGCGTACACAAAACTGCGCGCGCACTCTTTGATCTTGAAGCGTTTTATGGCCATGAAGACCCAAGTGGCCGTGTCGATGAGTTAGCTCTGGCATTGGGACAATGGAAAACCCTTTTAGCTGTTGGTTGCGCAGCTCCTCTGTCGGAGTGTTGCCAGAGATGTGCAAACAGAGCACGTGATAATGCAATTCAGCCTTTTGAAGCTTAGCTGTCAACGCGGGAAAAGTCCTCACCGGAAATGACGTACGATGCAACTGAAAAGAACAGCGTCCCGTGGACGTGCCTCGCATTGATCCCGCTCGCTGTTCACGAAACCCCTTTTTGTTGACTGTGGAATAGACATACAATTTGCCTTCATAGAGGAATGCAGTGCAACCCAGAAAGACGTTGAACAGCTCCGGCAGATGAGTGATTACATCTGCGGTCAAGGTCGCGGCACAGTCACACCGAGCAACTATTTGAATGACACTCCATGCTTCTTCTAAATTGAATCTGAGACGGTTCCATCGGGGCCTCTAAGTCTTGGTCGTTTCAACCGGTGATGCCTGCAAGTCTATTGCCGTCCCACTTCAATGCTATGATCGAATTCAGTCAAGACGACGTCATGTTTTTATTGTAACGATCAAATGGCGGCCGTTGATCCAAAGGGTGTGCTCACTTGCATGCAGTCCCCGGTGCATTTCGAGGGGGACATTTCCCTTGGTATTTTTAGCCAATGTTCATGCATGCCAAACAAAAAGAGATTGAGTCGAAACGATCATGGGTCTCTCTCGAGATCTGAATTATGCTAATCTACATACGTCCCGAGATCCGACCGGAATCCTGCCATCGCGTGCTGTTGCAATGATGAATGTCGTTGTGAATGGGACGTTGTAAACAGCCTTCAAAATGGCGTTCGGATCTCATGCTTAAGAGGTGCGCTTGTCATTGCAACTCGAGCAGCATATGTTCTTCTGATCGGACACGGGAGTGTGGTTTCTAGACCCATAGCAGCGTGCGCTTACACACGACAAGAAGAGTGCTCGCTCGGCATACTTGGGCAATTGTTGCTAAGGAGTTGAATGCAAGGAATTCTAGCGGAGAGATCAAAACAATCTTGGTAATGGAGGAGAGGCGGGACCCGTTCTGTGGGAACAAATTAATGAAATCCAATTTCACGCGCCACAGGGGTCAGTTTCGCTTCTGCCCGCTTGATTTCATTGCCCTAAACAGCGTAAAATGTGTCGACGAGGCTTTGTGCATCGTTCAAGTTATGTGCTTTTTGAACCAGTGTCCCCCCAGGGCTGTAACTCACACCTTTCTTAAAACAGCAGAAAGCAGAACTGTGTGTGCGGTTGCTGCGTGTGTGATGTATAGCGCATATCTTACCTGGTTGAAAGCCAAAGCTTATACGAGCTGAAAATTGAAATTGCAGCTGACACTGTTTTTGTTTTGGAAACCATTATAAAGGTGTTGCCCATTGCATCTGCGGTGACAAATCACAAGTGACACTAATTGCTGAGTAATGAGTATTGCAATTGAAACCTTATGACACGTGTCGCATGTTTCATATCTGTCGTCACTGTGGGGCAGCACAGTGTCTGGTACTTCATTAGCTCGTTAATTGCAATTAAAATACTTCCATTGAATGTCCGTGATAGTTCCAAATGATGTGTACTTAAGTGGTACACAGCTTTAATATAACAACATGGGCGCCTTCCTTAATGGGTTCACGTTACCATTTATTGGATAATAAAAGATTTTTTTGACGAGGAAGAGCTTACAGTGATGATGCCATTACTGTCTCATGAGTCAGTACAAGTTTTATGTCGCATCACTTTCGCCATCAAATCCCTCACTCGGTTTTTCTCTCGTTGTGCTGCGTCGTCGCCACGTCCCGCGGAGTCACGTCTCGGCGCCAATTCTCGCCGGTAAAGCTGGTGCAAACCTCGGGATATGAATTCACGGAGGACGCCGTTGTTGAGCCTAGGATCACGCCAATCCGCCTATCCCATCCTGGTTGCTAAGGAGACTGTGATACAGCCTATGCAGCTCGGCTACATCTGATAAACCTCACTTCATTTGCATTTTTCACCGGAGAAGCTACATTGATACACACATGCTATGCTAATAGGCTGCGTAAAGATTGGGAAAACATTAAAAAGTGTGGTGTAATGTAGCAATACGCCCCTCGCTACGAAATCGAATATCTCTCCTACCGATCGAGGTAGGAATGCTGCCAGATAGCATTCCATGTTGTGGGTGTTATAGAACTATTCAGTGCCATATTGATGTACGTGGATCGCGTATCCAACCTGAGCGGCGGCGCTGATCAAAGCAGCAACACCTCGGGGCTCTTTCCACCTGAACGATCAGTTATGATTGTCATGGTTCCATTTCATCATCCAACACAAACCGACGACATTCAACGAAGGTGATAAATTAGTCGCTTTGAAGCCGAAGAATCGGCCTCATCACCTCGGTTCCTTTGAGATTACCGCGTGACAACCCTCCTTCCCGCCATCCTCCCCCGCACACCCCGTCGGATTAGCCAATATGTTGCAATCCAATTAGCCCGAGAGAAGAGGGTTGCGCTCGCCCTGTCAGACCAATCGCTGCCTGCTCAACCCAGGCTGTCACTCTCCTGCAGATTAACACAATCTCCAAGTATAAATTTCACCCCATGGCCTCGCTGTATCGGCCGCATGGCTCGCTTTCCTTCTTACTAGGGCTGCGCCCTTTTTCCGAACCCTCTTCGATCAGCGGTGGGAGCAACCTTCTCCAACCTATTTCCAAGATCTGGAATATTCGATTTTCGGGGTCGTTTTGATTTAAAGCGAGCTTTTTATGGTGATAAGCAGTCTTATGGCTTAGAAATGATGTATCATGAGGTGGTACCGTGCTGTACCATTAGGGAGTCGTTTGTTGCCTTGCAAATCAAGGGTGCTCTCTATTAGGGCAATGTGTGCGCGTATCGTTTCGCTAGCAGTTCTATTGTCCACAAGAGGCTTATAAAATATTGCCAAGCTAAAGGCTGCTTCTGATTTATAGGGCTCAATCCTCCGCGTTGCTTTGTAGTTTGCTGCGCTCAGTGAGTCATTTACAAGTCAACGCCGTTTCCATTCCGGGACATCACGGCTGAAATGGTCGCCATCTTGTATCCACCCCCATCTTGTGTCCGCCACATACCCAGTCGGCTGGAAGCCTTTATAATCATGCGCGGGTTGCATGCCAAGGTTCCATTCTTAATTTCTGCTTGGCGCTTTGATGTTTCTCGGGTTTCCTTTTCTCTCGGTAATCGGAAACAGACGAAGAATCGACTTGTCATGCAAATCCTGAGTGCAATTTCTGTCCTATTGCTTATTCATTTCACGTCAGCTGCATGTTCTTATGGAACGCTATGCTTGGAAGCTGTTCACACAATGCTGTTGTTTTCATGTCGTGACCATACTCCTGCATGCTGTTTGTAGCCTATACCAGCGAGACTATGCGGCAAACTGGCAAGTCAGCTGGTTGGTCCTTAGGGCCATTTGTTGTCATTTGCAACGTCGTGTTAGAAGCCATTGTCTTTGCTATCTGCCTTCGACAGGTGAGCCTCTCGCCGATTCATCACCAGCTAATCTCTCTCCTGAGACAGCTGCCTTCGCCACGCCCTTAATCCGGAGACGCTCCATCTTCTCTTAAGTCTTGCATTCTGGGGTTGTACGTATGCTACTACGCGCTACAACAATTTCAGATTGTGTTTGGCGGATGGTGCTAGTCTGGCTCATGCAATAACACCATCTCACAACCCAGAAGAAGTCGTCTTTGTGATGAAATATTCAGTATGACCATTCGTGCCTTTTTATGCCATCAAGCATTCATGGCCTCTGCGCTAAGTGAATTATTCACCTCATGTGCCATGAATACCTTGACTCTGTGCTTTACGAGCTGGCTGTTGTCGACTGGTCGGTCCAGCCCTGTTGCTCGACCTCTTTGCGCATTTGGTCAATGACTCTCTGGACACCAATCGCCTGCTCTCCGCTCGTGGTCAGTGATGGTCAGTGATGAATTCCCAGGCTGGGTCTGCGACGAGAACCGACTCCTAGAAGCGGCGATGATGGATCTCGGCTCTCCGTCATGCATACATTGGTCACTTCGATCTCCCATTGCGCAGTGCCATGCAGACACTGCCTGCAGCCGAATGAGGGTTGTGGCGACCTTGACTACGTCGCGGGTGGTCCTTTCACTTAGAGTAGTCGGCGGCGTGAGCGGGATCAGCAATGGACTCGCAGGTAATCCACAAATCAATTGCAGAAAATCCCGCAATCGGATTAGCCCGCGTTCCCACTCCTCCCGCCTCCTTGACGCTGAGCAGGCCGTTCCCTCGCAGAATCCTGGCTCCAAAGGTTCAGCGGAGTCAGCCGTCGATTACACTCAACGTGGGCGAACCGCATCCACAACGATGATCTCGCATTTCACGCCATAGGATTTGCTACAAGACCCAATCACACTTGCTTGTGGCCATATCATTCTTATGCACATTGCATGCATCTTATTGGCAACCGCATAAAGCCTTAGGAAAGACCTCCACCCGCCTAATAAGATTGCTCCAATACGCCATGCAAAGGGAACGAGGGGGGGGGGGAGGAGGAGGAGGAGACCCGATCTTCAGACTTGACCGCCCAATGCCAGTGTCCATTCACTCTGCACAACAATGCTTTGCCCAAAACAGGTTCTGAGCCGCTGCCTCTGCTGATATGCGGCAGAGGGAGAGGCCGACGCCAATGCTGATTTATCATGGCTATTGTGGTCGGGATTTGTTGCGGGGGTTGGGGGATGAGCGGTAATCAACGATCGTTTCTGAAGACTTATTGTTAGCTCGTGTCAGCCTCAACTCACCGGAAGATATTTCATGGACACGCCGCTTGCCGTCGGCGAATAATTGCGGGTTCCGCCCGCGATGGCCGCTCACGGCATAAGGTCCCGGCTGCTGCGTCATTCGTCGAACCCCTCATGTAAATGAGCCGGTTGTTCGCTCGGACTGCCGGTGCGGCGACATGGGAAGGCGATTGCGTCGCTGCATGTTAATACGGGGCTCACAATTGCCTCTTTCGCTGCCGACTGACAGCAATGATGATGAATGAGACCAGCATGCCGTCGCCAAGGTAACGGCGGCCACGCCTCAATGCCCATGCCATTCCGGGTAGCGGACGGATATGGCGCCGGCTCCAATCTACGCAACTGCACAGCAATGAAAATTCCATGAAACATGCATGCACCGCGTACATGTTCAGGTAGCTGATGATTGACCGCGCAGTGCTTACGGGTGTCTGGTCGCGTGTACCCGTTGACGAGGTCAGCGCCCCAAGGATCCACGCCCACCGTGCCCTGGGTGCTCTGACCTGGCGCATGACCTGCTTCCCTGTGACGTGTCGTTCTTCTCTGTACCTCAGTCCACTGTTCCTCCTGCATGCGATCTACATAACAATGCAGAAGGGACCGTCTAAATCTACCGCAGACGTTGGTTTGCTTGCTATACTCACTTGCCCTTCGAACAATACGTCTGGACAATGGCCCTGAGCGGCACCCAGGGGACGGCTTACTTGCTCTTTAGCCTTTTCGCCGACGACGTAAAAAGCAATGACATTATGTGGCCTCTCATTGAGGCAACCACGTGGTTGCAGTGCCGACTTTTTTTTTTACGCTGAATCATCGTCGGTCGTGCAAAGCCGCGCTGCGTCCGCTCGCGATCGGCTCAGTTCTTCGGGCAGCAGACATTTCTATGGATCTCCTGGAGCATTTCCTATGCATGCCATTTCGGGCATCACATTGATTGTATACTTACCCAATTAATTCATGGTTGCAGGCAATGCCATTGATAGCATTTCTGCTGAGTCATCACCTGTTGCAAGTATACGCACGTCAATTTCCGTGCTCTGAAGCGTGTTCTGATTCGACGTCAACCTAACCAGGTTACGCCGCTGGTTTAATTGGGTTTACGTTGATTGGCGAAGAGCACGCCGCGGGTTGCTTTGTGCTGTCTCGTCGTGGCACCTGCACGATGTTTGCAGCCAAAGCTCTCGACCGCCATTCCAGCAGAGCCACTTTGCTCTCTGCTAATGCGACCGATGTAGAAAGTGGTCCTGCTTTTGTTCTGTTCGGGGGGTTCGACTCACAACGCAATTGCGTTCTTGATTGTGCCATTGGGTTGGTGAAAAAATATCGTCTGTTTTTATATTCATTTGTATTCGCTCATATAGTTGTCACTTTTCTTCCAATGCCATGCACCTTGATTTTTTTTTCTGTTGTTGCAATTAGGATCCTCTATAGACAAGGGTAACGCAAACTGAGATTTGAATGCCATTTTGTTTCGTAAAATTGGAGTCTCCACTCACAATTAATATGACAAAATCCTACCTAACTGCAATAAAATCAGTATAACTTTGCCTATCGTGCATATTTATCATTTAAAGGGATGGGGAACTGAATTTTAAGTGGTGTTCTATTGACTTATAGCGCCAATTGATAGCATTCCGTGCCAAAAACACCATGCCTGGATGCAAGCGTAAGGAAATAATGCATTCCGAATATCGGGGTTAGCATTGCGCCTATGGAAGAATGGCTTCCATTACGAAGTATAGGAGGCAAACGTCAGCTGAAGGCTTGCCGTGATTGGTCCCGTTCCCCTCGTGAAGCTATCGATTTCAGCCAATCAGAGCAGAGCATCTTCGCCATAAAAGGACATCTTTGTTGTTTACGAAACGAAAGCGCATGCGTGGTGCACTCTGGCTGACCTTTTTACTGTTTCAGGATGAGAAACATGGTAGGTGTCCTAGAAAATCGCTTGTTAAAATAAGAAACATAGCGAAAATTTTTTATTTTTTTTTTTCGCGCCTAACTGGTGGCAAAATGATTATTCTATCCATTTCCGAAAAGAAAATAAAAAAATATCCAGGGGTTTAGTCGCAGGACACGCTGATATGACGAGGCCCATTGTAAAAGATGGAGAACTCGGTGTTTCATCACAGCTCCTGACGTCACGCTTAATTAGCAATATATCTCCCGCGAAATCGTTAGGGATGATATTCCTTGTGTGGGCCAGGCATAGGAATCATTCTTGGTGCATCAAATAACGACTCAAAGTCCATTTTTAACCAGTTCTCCCTCCCTTTAAGGTTTACTGTTTTTACCTTCCTGCGTATTTTTTTTACAAGAAACAAAGTAATATTGCACTTTCGCGATTCTAACTCTTTTAATTTATTAAAATTCCAAAAATGCCATTAGTATCTTAATGAGGGTTTAATTTATTACAATTTGTCTCTCAAAAAGAATATAATGCATGTACGTACATGTATTTCAGAGTTATTCCCATGGAACATTGGGTATGATGTTGCCCATGTTAAATGTGAAAGGAGGCTCTGATTCTATGAAACAAAATGGCGCCCAAAATCTAAATTTCCGGGAACCCCCAGTTTGCGTCACTCTGTTTATAAAGGATTCTAGTTGCAATGTGTGCGATTTCATTTTCAGTTGTAATCGCCACCATAATTACTAGTATTTGCTTGTCTAAACGTGACAAGAGGCAGGTCAGGCTCACGATGCAAAAGATACAAAAAACAAAAGCACAACTTAGTTTATATCAGCAATGATTGTACATCACATATATAAATGAGCGCTGCCAAATTGCCAGTGATAGTTAATTCACTTTTAATGTTAGTGTATATATATATTAAAATTCATGTCTATGCTGCCAACTCGGCGTGTCTGCATTGTATGGTTGTTATAATTTGTTAAAAGAAAGCGCAGTTTCTACAGAAACAAAAATCGTATTTGTTGGAAAGCAATTACAGCTCCGTGTGCATTATGTAATATACATGTCGATTATTCTTTCAACATGCACATCAGCGCAATCACGGAGTGCCATCGTGCGTTGAGTAATGTCGCCGGAACCATTAGAAAGCGTCGTTAGCGATGCTCCCCGTGTACAGTTCTGCATTTCGTGCTCATTTTCCATTTATCTTGCTTATTGTGTGCATTTCGCTAGATCCGTTATCAACTTATCACATCTCTTTGATCTTTTGTTATTCGCAGACACGGCTCGACAGAAGCTCTGCCCCCGGACTCGTCGCCTCACCGGACGCTACACCCGGACGCTCAGCACGACGGTATATTGTCCTATTTCACAGTTCAATTCACCGCGGTACGGTAGATAGAAGGAACATACGAAATCTCTTATCACTCTAATGAGAATGATAAGCCTGGTTCGGAAGTCAGGTCAAATATCAATTATTCCTTTCATGTCGGCTATTGTACTCGTAAATACGCGGCCAGTGGCCTGTGTGCGCCATGTTGTGCCCAAATATGGGTGACTTTCCCATTGTGAATTCATGACTGCGTTACCCAAAGGATAAGTTGATATCACGACGGAGGCCCTAGCGCCTGAAATGCGACGGAAATTTATTTTATTGCGTTGAATGTTTGCGACAAGATCTAAAGAAGCTGTTTTCGCCATTATTCTGCTCAGTATTCGTTTGGAACAAAGACTTGGCTGAGCGCGTCGCTGTATTCTCAGTGGGACATCAGGGCAGAGATGACGGATGAAGCAACGACATCAGCCTCGTGCGACCACGTGGCCTGGCTGTCGGCTCCTCGTTTTTATCAGATAGATGCCCGAGGAAGGCGGAGGAGGCTCTGCGTTCGCTGTCAACACTGATTACGCGACACGCAGCTCTTTGTGACAAACTATTCGTTTTTTGGTGGAATGTACTGCTCATTGTTGTTGCGTAACAAAGACAGCTGTGATTGCAATCGAGGTCATTCTCTGACGTGTAGTTCGATGACCTCGAATATCGTTGACGCTGATAAACGCTGAGGCCCCCCTGCTGGCATCAAGGATCTCATTAGCCTAGATTCGACCCTCTCAATGGGCTATTTCGCCGTCTGATTCACCCATGCAAATTACACCCCATAATCCGTTCACGGAACTATTTTCCCGTTTTTACAGTCTGCCGTTGAAGTGTTGAGACGCGCGCCATCTGCGCAGGAATTAAACGGTCTCCTAGAGGCACTGTGCATTATTTATTTATATGATCGAACAATTGGGGAAAATGACTGCTCTCTAAACATGTTTATGATGCGCGACTTTGCCTAATGACCGAATGTCGTGCGATTGGCGCCGACTGAATCCGGCGGGCATCGATTCGCGTTCGTCCTTGGACGCTTCGCCCACGTGCGACACTCGATCGACTGTTTTGAATGCTGGCGGAAGATGTTGATGGAGTGCGCAACCCGAATTTTTGTCTCTCTCTGCATGATTCAATAATGTTCTTTCTGCCCCTTTAAGCCCCTTTTCATTCGGGTCAGACAGTGTCCGGATACGCGCTTTTCAGCTTTTCAACGGTTTAGAATCAGAAATTAAGATATGCCTTTGAAGCGAAGCATGAGTGAATATTTATGTCAGTTGCATGATTGATGAGGGATCGTCCTAACTACCAATGCAGGCCATCGAGGCATTGCACTCTTGTTTTGTTGTGTGTGCTAGTCGAGCAACTGGGCACCACCAAAGTACGTTATGATTGACGCGATTCTAGCATTAGCTCAGATTAAGGGTATCTGTAATCATAACGCACTTCAAAGCTTGCTCTTAATGGGAAGCCTCTCGAGCAGTAGAGCTCCCTTGACTTATACATGAAAATGTATTAATTATGTGATTTTCTTTCCCTCCAGATGATTTGAACGATCCTAAAAAGAAGACATCCACAATCAGTCGACTCCTGCGAACGGTGAATCTGCGGAAATCAGGAAGAAAATACGCCTACAAACAGCACGATGGTGCGTGGCCATAAGTCAAGGCAAAATATTGATTCATTACATGATTAAATTCAGGTGACTTGAATGCGAGTGAAATCACAATGTCTGAGGAAGATCGCATGCAACTGATGATTTTAGTGAAGGAGGGAAAACTCAGCATGCAGCAAGCGGTCGATACGGTGCGTCTCTTTCGGTTCCTGTTCATCTCAATATTATTATGCTGATTCTTCTTCTCAGGTGAAACAATTTGAAGCCGAAAGACGACATACTAGCGTTGAACGAGAAAACAGCGAAGAACGCTTAATTTGTAAGAACTCATTAAAATTTCATCCTTTTTCGGTATTTGAGATTTTTTTCTTTCAGCGACTGAATCAATCACATCAGATGAAATCAGCCGCACGCCAGAAACAAGTTCAATTGGAGAAGATTCAGTGTCAGTGAGTGGAGATCTCCAGACTGCTGGATCTCACATAGCGAGGAAATTGGAGAAATCACGAGCGAATAAGGGATTTTCCTCTCCTAGTCGTTCTCCTCATAAGTTGCCATCCGGGAGATCAGTTGAAGCGTCGCCACAGAAGGAAAAGAAGAGAGGCATCTTCAGTTCTCCTTTCGCTCGACGCAAGACGTCTGACCCGAAAAAAGATTCCCGTTTACAAACTGTAGAGCGTTCCCCGCAGACCCCAAGGCGGGGAATTGCAGGTCTGCTACGGGGGACGCGCGAGAGCAGTATTCCTCGCAACGCTCTCCCTCCCCTGCCCCCAAGTAGATCAGGAGGTGCCATTGTTCAGTCTTCCTCGTTCCAGTATCAAGATCGCTGTCGTAGTTCCAGTCCATTGCATATCTTTCGCCGTAGTTCAGAATCTCACATTCCGTTGCCTCCCAGATCACCCGGATCCAAGCGCCATCCTAGTCCGCAACCTGTGTACAGACATCCGTATGATTACGAAAACCTGCGTTACATGTCTCGGTCTGACACAGACCTGGGCTGTGCTCGTAACGCTGTGAAACCGCGTCATGTTCAGATTGCGATACCTAATGACGCCTCAGGAAGTGACAGTGGCTTGTACTGCCTGCAGACTGCTTTGCCTCATCCTGATCACCATGTGTTTGTGTGTGAGGCTCAGATTCACCTGAGTGACCAGGGAAGTCAGTACGACGCTCCTCCTCTTTCTTCTGTGCGGACTTCTAAGCGGCATACGCCCCCTAGCAGCACTCCCCCGGATTCTCAGTCTCCGAAAAGACTCCATGTTATCTCTAGTTCAGTGCCATCATCACAAACTGTAGCCTCATCGAGGCAATGTCCTCCTGAGGAGGCCACGTCTCTCCCTGAGAAAGAGAAGCATTTTGGCAGCAGCTCCACCATGTCCATGGGCTCTGAGCCATCCCCGCCCGCTACCATCGACAGTCACACCACAAAATCACATTCCAGGCTGTCACAGATACCAGTGCGTCTCCATACTGCTCTAAATTTCCAAAGTCTCATGTTTTGATTTTCAGAGACGGAGAGCAAGCAGCTTCAGTACAGGAGATGAGGCCATGTCATCAGACGGAGAAGTCTGCAGCCACAAAACGGAAGTCCAGTCTGAGAGAAAAGAAGTGAGGAATATGAACAACAGCAACACAAGGGCAGAGCAAAGTAAACACCGAACTATGCAGAAGGATACAATCAGAATGAACCCGACATCCAAAGACAGCTCCATGGAGAGCATCCACAGTGAGCCTCCTCTCGCACAATATTCAAATCCTCAAAACTCCCTCCTCAGCCCCATCGCATGCAGCAAGCACAAGCAGCTCCCGCAGCTCCATGAGCATAGAAGAGGACGTCTCCACGCATCAATGCAGAGCCAGAGCCACAAGGAACTCATCAGCAGAAACCAAAGGCTGTTTGATATTTAAGGTGGGTCATCCGGTATGAATAAGGTGGACTATCTCATATTGTTGGCTATAGAAGGGAGATGTCATTGATGTTTTGAGTCCAGAGAAGAACGGTTGGATGACAGGGATGCTCAACTCTAAGAAGGGCCTTGTCCGAGTGGCTGACATTGAGTTCATTCAGGAGACTTACCTAACTGGACGCAGGAAGCAGGTCAGAGTGAGGAACAATTCACGCAGACCGAGACCTCGTACTGTTGAGGAATTGCTGGAACGGTTACAATTACAGGTTTGTTTCATTTGCTTGGATGTATTGTGTAATGTAATCATGTTCAATAGGTATATGTGGAGACGTTTATGCAGAGTGGCTTCAACACCCTCGAGTTGTTCAGCCAATTAGAGGAAGAAGATTTGAATGATTTGAAAATCAGGGACATCCAAGGCAGGACCAAAATTCTGACAGCTGCTCAAATGCTTCTTGATAATGGTAAAAAGATTAGAAATTCCTTTCACTTTTTAATCTGGTACTCGGTGTTTTCAGTGGATAATTCTCTCGATGACTCATCGTCTCTTAGTGGTATTTCAAATCAGTCGTCCAGCCAATCACCAGTGCCGTTGGTGTCATGTGACTCAAGTGAAGCCGGGCAGAGGAATTCTTTGTCATCGGTTGAAGGTGGTACGTTGAAAAACGACGCCACGCAAACGACAGACTTGGAGGCGGGTGCTTTGGAAATCTGTGATAGAGAAACTGAGGCTGCTTCTGTTCAGTGTTCAACGGAGAGCAGCCTTCCAAAGCCTACAGAGAAGACAAAGTCATCGCCAGAGAACCGCAAGAGCTGCTCCACGCTGAGGTCCTCCCTGAATACCAAGCGAGACCTCTTCAGGAAGCGCAGTTCTTCCTTGGAATCTTATCCGCGTGCTGCTTCCGAGGGCAGAGGAAGCTTCATTGTCGTCAATCCCAAAACTCCTGTCACCCACACAAACTCTTCTCCTATGAAAACCTTCACGCCTGCCAAGAAATCTCAGGTTCCGACATACGCTGGCATGATCCCTCGTAGGGTTGGCTCTGCCAGTCCTAAGCCTACTGGTGCCAGAAAAGGACCCTCAGTGCCTGAAAGGACAGTGTCGCTAGCAGAGAATGGCTCATCATCGTGCCCTGGTACACCCCACAAGCAGAGAGACGCCTTCACGCAGCACGGCAAGAGCAGAGCGCTCACCAGGCGTTCTCCGTCTCCTTCGCCTTCCTCCAGGGCGGAGCACCTGGTTTGTCCAAACACTGCTTCAACAACATCTAAAGTAAAGACTGCACACGTACGCCAGATTGCCTCAAGTGGTGTCAACAGCAGCACCCCACCTGCGTCTCCCTCCCGCTCCAAATTACCCAAATGCAAAACAATTGCCCGGACGCACGTGTCCCGGCACGATAGTCTAGTTGGCCGACCTAAATCGCTGCGTGTGTCTCTGAGCATGGAGAGATTAGTGGCGGCAAAACTGGAAGGAGAACTGATTGACATGACGCAATCTCCGTATTCTGACAAAGTGAGTTCTTCTTCATCCAATCGTTGACGCCCGTATATTATTTCCTTTGCTTTGCTTGCAGCTTGGTTTCTGTGGGATTCCAATCTGCCTTGTTGAACGCTACGCAGAAGAGCTTCATCTGGACGTGTGGGAGGCGGCCCAATGCATAGAGACGTGTCGACTGAAAGCGCTGCAATTTGCAGGCCGTCAAGCGGTGGGTGTGGCTCATGCTGTGTTTGATCGATTAATCACATCATCTTTCATCAGGTTCAGAATGACCGTTTTGGGGAAATGCTGCAGTCGCATAATCAAACGGTGGACACAACATCACTGCCTGATTTCTTGGTCTCCATCGGTCTGCCGATGTATCTGGAGAAACTGATCTCGAATGACATAACAACACTGCCACAACTCTATCAGACATCAGCAAATGAGCTGCAAGAGACTGGTATCCAGAATGAGGCTCATTTGCATAGATTCTTAGTTGCCATAGAAGCCACTCGAAGCCGACTTTCCCAGAAGATCCCTCAAGGTTCTGCTTCCCACGTCATCACAATTTCTAGAAAACTCTTTGACAAAGTGTAAAGGTCATGAACTTTGATCGATCTCTCTCTACAGCAAGGATTGAGGCTAAAAAAATGAAGGATAATTTATTGATTAATTATTCGGCCTGTAAGGTCACTTTGAGCAATAAGGAATTTATTTTCTGCTTTAACGAGATATAATTATGGACCATTGCGTTAAAGTTAGGTTTTTTTATGAACAGGGTCGTGTTTGGTTGGTGTTATAAATCTTATAATGGGGTAAATGTGTTTCTGCCAGTGAATCTCATACGAGTGAAATGTGCCATTTCTTCCTTTCTGTACAAACAATGTATATAACGTGTACATGTAAATGTATTTTTCAACGGTGAATGATGCTTTTCATTTCTATTTATGAAAAACAAGGAAACTTGAAATTTTTGCTGTTATATTTTGTTTTTGTTTCAAACTTTAAATCTGACTTTTTGTGGAATGACGTTTTTACTCCTTGTACAATTGTACATAATGGTGGCTGGTCAGCCTTCAGTGTTAGCTCCAAGAAAATTTCGATTTTGACCTCACTATTATTCAATATTCATGTGAAGAGTAAGCACTAATCTTCTTTGTTAGCCTTTTTCAACAGTGAAATTTGATATTTTGATGCTGGCTGCTGCATGAAATGTCTAGACTTCTCACAAATATCTCTCATCCCAACCCCCTTTCATGTTCTTCCTTGTACCAGACAAAAGAATATCTTGTTTTTTAAAAATAAATATGTGCTGAAAGAGAGCTTATTATTAACTCTTTTTGTGCATTAATTATTTGTCTTGGGTTTCAATTTTCTAAAGGAGAAAAATGACAATGAACCGATTTCAAATTGTTATTTTCATTTTCGCAAGGTCATAATTATTTGTGTGTTTTTGTATACTATAGGCGTTGTACATCAATTTTAGAATATCGACCTATTAATTACCAGAAAAATTCACGTGTGCATGGTATACACACACTAAACGTACCTTACAAAGATTTCACAATAGTCCCGAGAATACACAACGTTGAAAGTACATGCACATGTAACTCAAATTGCGTCAGCCATCAGAATTGACTGACTGAAGGGGTTTTACGGCTCCACCCAAACCATTCGGATGATACAGGCCCCAGAACAGAAAGCCCGGGACCGGGGTTTCCCCCTACTCTTATCGATACATCCCAAGGGTTCTTTATCCTACATACCACCATAGACAGTAGTACTAGTACGCGTACAGCGCCCGGTCGTTACGCACTCGGGCAGCACTGCAGAGTCACCGAAGAATTACAATTATAACGAATTACAATGGCCCCACTACATACTTCATACAACATCTGAACCTCGCAACTTTTGTATCTGATCAAATATTCGAGACGCTCCCTGTAATCGAAAGTGAAAGCGCTGCGAAATCGTCTGCTGTTGCTGCGAGTCAATTTTTTCTTCAGCCAAGTTGAATTGAACGACGACTTCGATTGCATATATCATTTTAATTAGTTTGAATCCAATCGACTATTCTCATTGATTCAATCCACAGAAAAGATCGAGCCATTATAAGTTTAATTCGGTGACCCAAAGTAAAATCACATTCAAGGAAAAGCAAGTTGGTTTAACAGCGTATAAGATCATAGATGTGTAATGTTGAATAATCACAGTGATATACAGCTTCAAGAAGGGTTGGCGGCATTTAGTGTAATGTACTTAAAACGCACAGCCACAATTAGCGGTTAGTATACATGAACTGAATAATGTCTAAGATATCACAGCATAATTGATAAATCGTAGTTTTATCACAGGTGGGCTTGCAATCCATCCTCTTCCTCTCCTCAAATGCCATTTTCCAGTTGATCTGGAAAGAGAATCGGTTCAAGTTTGACAAGTTGTGAAATCTTAGGGGGGCGGGATTTTGACTTCTTGAAAATAAAAATGGCAAGCAGAGTAATTGCAGGTAAAACTTAATTAAATTAAAAAAAAGACTATGCGTCATGAATAGGAATTCCAGCAGACTGTATTCCTATAGCATAATTTAGATTCTCGTGTTTGAAAAAGACTGAATTGGTTGAATTTAGTGTATAGAAACTTATTTGATTCTTTTACGAGATAACTTAAATAAAACATCTCTCCCCCCACCCCATCCCCCATCCCTTATCCTAACCGTTCGAACGAACATAATTTTTTTTTTTTCTCATAGAAAAACGTCTCAAGCGAAAACGTTGTCGGCGTTTGAACTGAGATGTACTTCGACGTCTCTTTGTACTATATAGGCGTATCAATTCACTCTTAACTTTTGCTTGTTTCCTTATGCATGTACTGCACGCAGATAAGTTTGGGCAAACTCACTTGCGGCGTGATGGTATTTTGATTTCCTCAGTAGTTTGATGAAACCTTCGATGTTGCAATCCGGGTTCTTCCCGCTCCAAACTACCAATACCTTGAAGCACCGGTCCCTCACCCCCGTAGACTGCCCCTCGATGTCGGCCACGTCGTCCGGACCGAGGCCGAAACGCCGGGCGAAACAGCGCCAGTCGTTGATGACGTATGAGTTCTGAGCGACGCGGATAAACGCCTTGTTGAGCACCGTCTCTGGAGAGCACGCATGGCATAAACAGAGGAACCAGGTCACTTTATGACTCACCTCTGAGCACCATCGCTTTCTCTTGGCGGTAGTCCAAGTCTCGGTCCTTCAACTCTTCCACCAAATCCGACCTTCCACATTGCATGAGAGCGTGGCACAAAATATCAACCTAAATAGCAACACATTGAATACAAGTGCTCCTTATACTTGGAGTTATGCAATCTTTACCTTGTTCATCGAGCGTGGAACTTTCTTCGCCCAGGTGAGCAGCATGTCGTAGATGACCTGCTCGGAGTCGCTGTTGACATTATTCCTGACGATCGCCTGAATTCTTGCTCTGCGAATGTTGAGACACTGCGCCAGGCGACGCCACTCTTCGCCCACCTCAGACGCCAAGTGGCGTAGAATATCATTGCCTACCAAGCCTGAAATTTAAACATCGCGAATATGATGTGAATCCGGTCTGGTGCACTCTCCGTGTTCTTACCGTGGCTGTTGAACTTCACAGGCACTCGGTTCACGATCGGTTTCGGCGACTCCGGTTCTGGCTGTGTACAGACCTCACATGAAAAAGAGATCAATTAGGTTGACTTCTTTACCTTGGGTAAACTGATGAGCATTTCACACAACATGATGTCCTCCTCGACCATCTCCACTCTGGGGCCTCCTTTCTTATTCCTGATCGTCTTATCCTCGTCGACATCAAGGACTTTTGGCACCAGTCCCCTGGTGAACACTTGAGCAAATCCTCGGTAGCAATCGATGCCCTTTTGGGCATATTTGTCAATCTCCATCACATCGAAGTTCAAGCATGCTTTGATGTGTGAATTATACACAAATTTGGTGACTGGCTCTTCTTGCTGGGACATCTGGAGATTGCCTCTGAATTGCACGCTGATCACCTGTCCCTCCCCCATAATGATCTCCTGGCTGAGGGCAGGTCCGTGTTCAAAGCCTTGTTCAGTCAGTTTCCTAGTGGTCCGCTCCATGCGGTGAACATCCGAACACTGAATCAAGACATTGCCCGCGTCCTGCGAATGCTGTCTCAGCACCAACTGCGTCACCCGCTGCGTCAATGTCACCTCGATCTGGCGCACTATCTTCTCCGCTTGCGGCCCAGTAGTCTCTGGCTTCGTGCGGAGGACGATGACCCTGTTAAGAGAGGCGGTGTGGTGTTAAAAGAGGGCGTTGCTGATCATACCGATGCGGTGGCCGCCTGGTGTCCCACATCACGCTGTCCCTGTTCTTTGATTGCGTCAGCTGAATGTCTGAGGCTCTGACCCATTCGTCCGAATCTTCCGCCTGTGTCAAGATGTGCAGCTCGTCTTCTGCTGTTTCTGTTGGCGCAAACAAAGGTTAATTCGCGATGTATATACATTGCAGCGATCAGACCGTTGTATAGGAAACTAGGTATTCATCACCGAGGGGAACATCATACTCAAATGTTAAGCGTTAATTAGCACACTGCTGGCGAAGTCCAGGGTTATTGAAAGGTTAACTATGAGCTTATGAAGAATAACAGCAATAATAATAGCAATGAGTTCAACTAAAACTCCAGTTCTACACATACCATATCACACTATGTTAATGATCTGACTTCATTAATTATTATTGTGAGGTCTCAAGAGTGTTGGGTCTCTGAGTTAACAGTCATGCCATATTAGGCCGATGTTTGACGAATGTGAATCCGTATACATTGACCTCAACAGACAAGGCACAAACATTCATGCATGTGTCAAAGTCATTCCCGCTGTGAAATAATTTAAGCAGAGAGGTGGATTTTGCGTGAGCTCTAAACTAAGACAGAATCCCCCCAAAAAATATATATTCATCACTATTGCTTCAGAGTCAAAAGCAATCGCGGTGAACTGGCATGCGGAGTCAATGGTCTGGCATTTGTAGTAAATAAATGATTGTGCTAGGTTAATCGATCTTAATCAAAGCATCGTGTGCTTAATCTAAAGGAAAACTTTACCATTTTTCCGAGCAAGGAGTCGTTTGAGAATACTGTAAGCCCCTTGAAAGTAATAGGGAATCATAGGGAATCATAGGGATGGATGCGTGCAATTCCTTAACTTTGAACTTGATATAACAATTTCAAAATGAACGTACACTGAGTTGACCAAAGGCTAACCGTAGAGAGAGGTGATTAACGTGAGTTTACCTTCTTTCTGGTAAGCTGATGGCATAGCAGAAGCTGGTCTTGGTTTCCCAGAAGCCGCTCGCTTTTGGTCAGGTCGATCCATGGCAGTGACTGGTCTTCTGGGTTTATGGGGGTTGGGAGGAACAGGCAAGCTCATCGTGAATGGCTTGTACGTCTTCTGGTTGGATATTTCACAGCATAGGATGGGGCTGGTTGTGAGGAGGTTATCACAGACATCAGCATGCCTCACTTTTAGGTCATGCACGGTGGCGGAATCAATTGTTTGTACCTGTAATCAAATCAATAGAAGACGAAGCAATTCCTTCATCTGACCCACCTCTAAAGTGATATCTGAACTGGTTCTAAACGTAGATTGTTTGAAGCTGAAACATACACGAGAGTCCACGGAAGAATTGACTTTGCCTCCTCGCTTTTGAATCGTAAACGTTTCCCGCCTTGTTCGAGTCACAACTGTCAGCGTGGCATTTGGATTGGGCAGCCGCACCTCCACGAATTTGTACTCCTGTGAAATTCTCTCAAGTTTTCAACATTAACATCCCTCCCTTCCTTTACCTTCATGTCATCTATGGTGACTTCCCTCGTGGGCAGTTCTGTCCAGGTGCCGTCCTCTTGGAGAGATTTGACCACTGGTTCTCTGCTGGCGACGTTACGCGGTGCGCAGTGGGGAATTGCGATGGCCAGAGGCTCCTCCAGCTGAGGAACAGCAACTCATCCTGAATAATTTCACACCAATCGTATTGCACCTACATTGAATGTCATTTTAGGATCAGTCTGCGTGAGTTGAATGATGTTGCCGACCAGTTCTTCCACGCCATCTAGCTGAACGATACCAGTCAATTGGTCAAGCTGTTCTACGTTGATGTCCCCTCGTGAGCATCCTTCTTCCATCACTCGCACAACGCACCCAATTGGTATACCGATTGGGCCAGCTTCCACCGAATACCTACAGTTATTAACGGTGAATATTGCAACCGGCACTAGCTTCATACGAACACAAAAGATGGCCAGTTGTTTGGGTTCCTCCTCTCCGCCTCCCTTCGCCTGCGCTCCAGTTCCTCCGGAGAGCCAGCCAGTCGCTCCTCCTCAGCTTGCTTCCTCTCTTCTTCCATCCTCTTCCTCCTCGTCTCCTCTTCTTTCTTCTTCCTTGCTTCTTCCAGTATTTTCGCTGCTTTCTCATCGGCTAATCTCTTCTCCTCGGCAGCCTTCTTTGCTTCCTCAGCCAACCGCACAGCTTCCATGGCAACCCTTTCTGCCTCCTCAGCATCCTCGGTTGTCATGGTTACTTCCTCCTCTAGCTTCTCCACTTTGGCTTCTAGCCTTGCAATGTCAACATTTCCTTTGCCGATGGACAGTCGACTTTCTGATGCTCTCTGCAGCGCTCGCTTCTCTTTCGCTATACCCGTGTAATCTGTCAATTTCAACGCAATTTGCATTCACAATTTAGTATGTGCGGCACAGAATTATAAAGGAGTACCTATAGAACGCCTATAGGGGTCGAAAACTCCGAATTGAAGCCATATTTAAGGATCGAGGCAGTTTCGTTGAATGTCGAGGCGTCGCCATAAGAATAGCTCAATGAATACTCAACATGTTTGTGTTGTATGTTGCATGATGTATTTCCCTTCAATCCCAAGTTATCACGAACAGGCGCTTTAATAACATGACTCAGTCATTCTAGTAATTCTATGATTCAAGGCTAAGGCGTGATTATATTTTTGTTTTCAATTTCCCAACCTGACCCGGCATTTAGAGATCAAGTGGATCCCTTTCTCGCGAGGGTTCACATGCAATCGACACAGGATCAATAAAATGGATCAACCACATTAAAGATTGACGCTATTGTGATGCGCTGACTTCGATCGCGATGCATGACCCTCCAATGGCTTCCATTATGAATGCTCTCTGATCATTATGCCATATATGTAGTTAAATGCTTTAGTTTAACTGCACACTTACTCATCCGTTAAATAATTAATGTTTAATAACTTGATTGGCAACGGTTGTGTTTACTTCGAAATATATTTATCTTATCGTACAATTATAGCGTACACATATTATCAAATTTCTGATTTGATACTCGTGAACATGGAACCTAATTTAAGGGTAAGTTTAAGAATTAGTGTTAAATCAACTTATCGGAGAATTAACCACTTAAGTTGCTATAAGTATTATGCTAAATGTATAGCCCTGGGTTTCTAAAAGATACTGTACTCAGATCAGATGACCAGACAAGCCCCATTTTGAGGACTTGCATAACACAATTTCCTACACAAATCAGGAGTGAATGGGAGTGATAATATTAGTCATTTAGTATACACTTACCGGAAGGGTGCGGTTTGGGAGTGTCCAGCCAAGACATGAGTCCGTCATTGGTGATTCGTTTGTCCATCTGGTCTTTGATCTGAGTGAGACTCGATTTCAGTCCTTGCAATCCTTTGCCTAAAATCTCCATCTTTTCCTCGCATTGTTGACAAACAACCTGCGTCTGATCGCTGACAGATCTTAGGTGATCCAAGCGATCGTAATCCTTGAAGTGGGTCTCCTCGATGATGCCCTTTTCAGCCTCAATCATCGTCATCAGTTTCTCGATCTTCATCAAGAGGGTCATTGCCTCCATCTCGGGTTCTTTGTATCCTCCTCTCTGAATACTGTCTCCTCTCTTGTTTATCAATTCTCCTCTCAAGAGTCCTCCAACGATTTCCTCTTCTTCTAGCAGCTCCTGCCCCCGCTCCTCGACGCGGGCATCCGCTGTGTTATCGCTGTTGCTATCCTGCTCACTGCTGTTGCTTCCCTGCTCACTGCACGGCAACTTCTCATCGCCTTCCATGTTGTCTTCGCCCTGCCCGTGCCAAGCCAGGCCAGGACCTGCTCTCGAAGGGCTTCTCCTTTCATCCATGATGCCCTCCTCCATTTATTCGCAATCACAAACTCAACAGACAATGGATATTGATCACCGATCACCGATTCTAGATTTCTTCTATCTTCACGGCGGTTAATATATTTGACCATCGGCCAATGCGAACGCGAATGGACATCAATGACCATAGACTCTCGTAGTTACCGTTAGCTTTGCTCCCGTTGATTCGAAATCCGATTATGCCGATCGACCCATTGACGAAGCCCAACAATAAATCTCTCGTCATTGTATACACCTGGCGGTTCTGAATACTATAGGCTAATGAACATTTGCTTGATCTGAACCGGCCAGCAGGTAATCAAGCCCTGGGCAAGCAGAAGTATCTCACACTTTTTAGAGTTGCACGTGCATCACGGTGTGTATGCAATTATTGAGTATGAGTATGTGTGACACGTAAGTAAGCGCTATCATTTAGTAATTTTGCATCGAGAATTAATCATTATGCATAAAAAATTGCTGGAGATGAATTCCGTAAACCTAGGTGCCACACCACTGCCTTCGCACAACAGGCTACCAACATCGAAGCACCCTTTGGGTTGGAAGAAGAAAAACCCCAATGAGGTGGATCTGGTTCGTTTTTTTTTTTTTCATTACCAATATGAGCAGCATTTTATGCCAATTATTGCTAAGCAGCTAAAGTGAGTCTGTGTGTCCCATGTAAGCTGTTGACCCCTGTGCATGCCTTGAGGGCTATCAGGCGCCGTCCTCGTTCATGCACAGGATCTGTCAACGCCTCACAGACTGGCGACCGTTGCAATCGGATAAAATATAATGCTTTAAAATGTGTTGCTATTTGTTGCTGTGACTTTTTAGCCCAGGTGGAGGGGATCCCGCCATAAGTTTTCTCACATCTTTAACACCCAGCAATAGATTTTTAGTTATTATAATTATAGTTATATATAATTTTAGTTATTATAATTTTAGTTATATAATTACTTATTTCTTTCTATGTAATATTGCATGTATAGATGCGAAATAAATATTATTATTAACTCTAGCACCGAAATAATAAAAGCACCCGTTTGGATGCAAGAACTAAATGCATGAGGACCGTTTCTTCTTCCTTGGCGAAGTTGATGTCCCGTGATGACCATCCCCTTTTGGCGCTTCCTGAATCGGGATTATCATCAGCTGGGCCATGCAGCTCATTAGCATTGCCATAAGGTCAGTTGGCAGCATTGTTCCGTGCCTATAATCCGGATTATGAGATCGATTGTGACCATCGGGTAAAGAATCGATTTTCTAATATATAAAATAAATCAATTGCACAACAAAATATTTTTCTGCGGTTCCTTGATAATGCAGAGTACACAATGCTGGCAAGCACTACAAATCATGGATTTTGAGTATGGGTTAGCTGGCGAAATGTGGTTCGGCATTGTAGCATTTAGGAGTCAATATGCAGGTGTTTGGAATGCCAGGCTGATGATCGATTGATCTTAATTTCCAAGAAGCCGGAATCATTCACTCTCCAAGCTTGTTTTTTTTTTTTTTTTTTTTTTTTTTTTTTTTTTTTCTGTGCAGTGCTTAAATGAACGATTATACCCTCTTGAGAGATCTGAAGAATCGTCGAGAAATCCATGAATGAACTCGTCATCTATATTGGAGCATGCATTGCGCACAATGAGTAAATAACAATTATTCAATGGACCTTCATTGACAGCCTAACGTCTTCTAGTTTTCCCTTGGTCCCCTACTCTGATCTGACTAATCAAGGGGAATTAAGCTTGGGGAACTGGAACCATATGCGCAGCTATTTTTAGATTTCATGATTTTCAACGAAGTGACACGTGTCGATTTCACTTTTTGGCCATGTCGGTTTCTATTCGCGTCGAGGGGCCTTGGCGCTGGCCTGGGGCGGCATACGGTTGTGTCGTCCAATTGAGGATTCAAAAATCAGTAACTATTGTAGTCGAGAATGTTTCTGTCAACGTGTTTTACATTTTCAGGTTTAATTAATGTAAAGTTCACGACAGCATTGTCTTAAAATAATATCGATGAGCGTGTTTTTGTGGCGTTCATGCTTAGTCAGTTTTGTCTAGATTGAGTCATACTATATTTATGTCGCTTTCAGTTAAGAATAGGTATGTGTCATCTGCATACATTACAGGTGAAGTACATTAAATTATTCTTAGACCGTTGAAGAGGCAATTGAAGAAACAGATCGTGGTTCCCTTTTCGTGGACTGATTACCTCGCATATGAATAGATTACAGGTGATATTTTGTGGGGTATAATGGTGAATATATACCTGTATGCGATCGGATTCATCCGTGAGCGCTGTCGCAGCTCTACCTCATGACTCTATTGTATATACAGAGTGCAGGGCCAAAAGTAGTCTTTCTACTCCATGTTAAAGATCTCAATGCTTTTCAATGGTGCTATGCATGTCTGAGAAAGTGTCATAAAACAGATCGCAGCGTAAAAATCACACGAAGATTAGAGAAATAAATACCTTGCGTAGTTAGCCTAACATGCCATGCTGCTGTTCCTATCATTTATATTCCAGTTCCATCAACATTGATGCCGATTTATCTCAATTAATAAAGTGCACCCATCATTCCGTGATATTTCCACTTTTTGTGGCAAACAGGGCCCCGGATCATGGATAAGCTTCATAATGAACGCATAATTAAAGCAACGCTCTCGTACTATTGTTTTGTTTGAGAGTGCTATTGTTGCGACAGTAGCACTAATGTTATCTCCTCAAAAATCAGAGAGTTTTAGTGAAGTGTCGTCCAAGAGATTCCTTAAAGAGGACCTCTGTTCATTTCGGAACCTTTTTAAATCGGTTTTGTGGGCTTCATTGAGTGACGAGAGACCGTTTTTGAAAAATTTGGTCAACTGTGAATGATATTCAAGACAAATTAAAATACGAATTTCCTGCCCACAGCAAGCGTATTGTCTAAAATATGTCAGCTAAACTGCGTATTTGTCTTTTGTGATGCATCCTCTATCATCCGTTACTAGTTCAAAACAACCAGAGGTCCTCTTTAATGCTCGTTCAGGGGCTCGTCTGATTTTGCTCTCTTCCTAATCTCTCGCCACTTTAATGTTTCTCACTCATTCTGAATCGACTTTTTATTTGATTTCTTGGTATATACATGGGCGAAGAATAACATATATATAGTCAATCCATATCATGTTATATTTTGGAATAATATAAGCAAATTTTAGAGTTTTGTTAATATCATGGAGTAGCTACTTTTGACCCACTCTGTATATATACCGCTAATAGACATTGAAGGCCAAAAGTGCATGTAATGCATAATCTGATTATATGAATAGATTTTTGAGCTGTGCTTTGTCTTGCTTCTGTTTCAATTAGTCAGGAAAGTTGCGCTGATTAACAAAATAGCTGAATTGCATATTAAAACAGCCAAGAAAACATCTAAAACGCAATCCATGCACCATACCAGAATCTCTTGATATACATGTAACGAACGGAGCAAATTCGTGACTTACCGGACTATGATAAATCCTGCTCTAACCACACATCCAATGTACGCCGATCCAACCGTCTGTGAGTGAGTGATGGGGTTTTACGGCTCCACCCAATCCGATCGGACCAACCGTCTGTGAGTATAAGAGACGCGCCCTGGCGAAATTCCGTCTATCGTCTCACAATTTGGACATCGAACGTGGACGATGGTCTCGAACGCCACGCCATGAACGACTGTGCATGGACTGTGACCTGAATGCCATTCAAGACGAGGAACATGTCTTCAGTGTGTACCTTCGTTTTAATAGTTTAAGAACTGATCATCCTTCTGTAAATTTCCATCTGCCAGATTTCTTTTGTGTCAATAACATTGACATTATTCTTAACGTTGGATTTAACGTTGTTCATAATTACCTTTAATCTGTTTTTGATTCACTTTTACACCACTCACTTATTACTTTGTCATGTTGTTTCGGCGAAATAAACATATATCTATCTATCTATCTATCTATCTATCTATCTATCTATCTATCTATCTATCTATCTATCTATCTATCTATCTATCTAGCAGGTAACATGTAAGAGGTGAAATAGAGCTGAGACGGCGATCACCACCAATGAAAGCTTCGAGGGACCAGTTGGTCTATGAGCACACAGAGGACATTTCCCCATCGTCCTATCCACCGCTCAATACGTATGTTGTATTGGGAAATCGTTTGCTCTGATTTTTAAAAATAAATATTCCCACTGTTTTTGTCTTAGGGGCACAAACAAATCATATGTATACCCTTTATCCTCACAGGGGTCATAACATGTCAGGTTGACATGTGAAGTTAGTCATATGACAAAACTCTTAGCTTATTAATTGTTATATTTGTGGCTCTGTTCTTTTTTTAACGGTCGAGGTCAGCGCTTCGTTATCAGTATTTCAAAGTCAGAAGTGTGTGATGATGGTTATCTTAATTGAGTCAAGAAGCAATCTGACCAAGCAGCATGTGATCGATTCTAGTACTAATCATGAACGACTGAGTCATTAACTTATCATGCTCTCCTAGAAGAGAATAGTTGATAATGCCCCTATCTATGTAATTGAGACATCTATGCCAAACGTCTATCCTTTTTGAACATAGTGAACGGGTGGGGGGGGGGGAGAAGACCTCCAGCCCTCACTTGAGGGCTAAGGGTACTCAAGTCTAATCACACCAGCAATATTCAATGGTGATGATTGGGCAATTTTGTCGGTGCATGAACTTAGTCAGTCAGGTATATATATATATACATACGAGTCTAGTCTATACTCAGCATTATTGCTATCAGTCAATATGCATTTATTGAGCTTCCTCCTTGCATTGGTTTGTTGCCTCAGTTGCAGCCATGGCCGCTCTGAACTGGACATGCTTAGAGTGGCCTACAGTAATGTCGAGAAGGATACAATTGACGGTGAAGTTTCCTTGGAATCTGGCGAAATTCCTCACTGGTTGAATGGCACCTTCATCCGTCACTCGTGTGGGGTCTTCGGCGAAACGGAATCAGATCTCAATTCCCCGATCGTGAACTACGTGGACCACCTCTTTGACTGCCTCGAGATGGGAACCAGCTTCAAGTTTGAAGATGGCAAGGTGTCCTTCTACAACCGCTATTACGACACCAATCATGTCGATATCTTCAATGCTTACAACCAAAATATAAACGAATCGAAAGTTTTCTGGAAAACCATCTTGGCTGAATTTGACGTCGAGCAAAACACGAATTTACGAGAGAACATCACTGCTGGACCCAAAGTAGCCATGATTGACCATGTTGCCTGGTGGAGAATAGGTGATCGCGTTGCTGCTTACAGTGAGGGGGCCAAGGGCTTCTGGATGGATATCCACAATGTTGAGTATAATGGAAGGACCGATTATAAAGACACCATCATGGGGTACCCAATGGGTACCATGTTTGTCAGCAACCCTGCTCACCCCCACATCGACCCTGATGGCACTGTCTGGAGTGCATGTCTGACCTATGTACCTGTGGGGCCGTCAGGTGTCTACTCATCAAGATACACCATCTACACAATTGTGGATGAGACTCGGTCAGTCGTAGGAGAGATAACATTGGGTGAAGTCGACCTCTCGGTGTGCGCTGGTGATGGAGAACCATACCCGGATTTGGACCACAGACAGGGCTACATGCACTCCTTCGCTATGACTGAGAATTACATCATCCTCCCTACATCTGCGTACCTTTACGACCCTTGCGTTGTAGCTGAGAACTATCGACCTGAACTCCCATTCTTCAAAGCCAGTTTCAAGTGGTATGATGAGCATGACAGCATCCTGTACGTCGTGCGGCGCTCTGATGGTCAGCTGATGGCATCCATTCCAACCACAGCCTTCTTCGTTACTCACCAACTTAACTCATATGAGCAAGATGGTTCTATCTACGTTGACACCCTGTTGTATGCAAACGCTGACATTTATACATACAACATGCATTTAGAGCAGATCTTCAAAGACATTCCATACGAGACGTATGTGGAACGCTTCACCATCGACATGGAGGACTGGACCTTGGTCAGCAGAACCCAGTTACGCAATCCAGCCCCAGCAGCCCTGGAAATGTCCAACATTAATTATGAATACTACAACGGGAGGCCGTATGAATGGGCATACATGGCGGAGAATATATTTGTTACTGGTGGTCGCATCCTTAAGCTGAATGTCAACACTGGAGAAGAACTGGTCTACCGCCTTCCCGAAGGACTCTTCCCTCAAGAACCCGTCTTCGTGCCTCTCCCTGAACCGGAAGATGAGGATGATGGTGTGATTTTGCTGCAAGGTACCGATGGCGTACAGGAGAAGGGGTTCCTCATCATCCTTGATGCGCGCTCTATGGAAGTCATCGCCCACGTGACAGCCCCTGACCTTGCACTTGCAGGACTCCATAACAACTTCTTTCCTGCTCACGTAGGCCACGGCTAAATATTCGTGTCACATGCTACTTTCCCTTTGTGGTTAGCATGGTTATAAGGTGACCGTTATGGCCAAAAAAATGGATGCCCAGACAAATTTGGCTTCTTCTATTTTAAGGGTTTATGTGTAGATTCTGTTGCAAATTAATCTAATTAGCGTCGACTTCCTTTTTTTTACGGGGAAATCGATGTAATCTGACCGAACGTACTTGGAATTTAGTTTCTTTGAAATGATATTTTCTTTATTGCGGTTGTCTAGCTGGCAACGCATGATTTCATTATATCTGCATCTGGTGTACTAAGGCTTCTTCGAACAGCCTATATATAAATATTTATTTTTCGCACAACGAAATATTGATGCACATGAAAAAAAAAAAATATATATATATATATATATATTATATAAAATATCGCTCATGTCTGTCAATTAGTAAGTTGCATTTATTAATGAAGCGAGTTATTTCGGATTAACACTGAAAGTTCGAAGGTCAAAAGTTAAAGGTCAAGATCGCAGTGATTTATCAAATTTTCAGATTCAATCGCTATACTAGCACATTGACTAGTTATGCTATCGCCTTGTAACTGCCATTAAATGATTCAATGCGTCAATATGGGACATAAATTTCGGAAGTATTACTGCTTGATGCATCGGTCTTGTGTAATCTTGCATAATAGCAATTATTACTTATTTAAATGCTGATAACTCAATGGTTATGAAAGTTGCAGTCTCGAAATTCGCAGAGTATATGCCACACACATGCCTCTTAAGAAATCCTAATTTTAAATGTGGCTGCTCGAAATTCAAGCTCATTGCGGTAATTAAAGCATTTAATTGCATTTATAGTCATATCCCGGAGGCGACTGTAGGAGTAAAAATAATAAAATAAAATAAAATTTATTTTATATAGCGACCATTCAGTCCGAAGGCAGCTCTAACACGCTGAACAGATGAAATTAAAATACATGCAACATTACACTGATGAAAAGCGGGAAAAACTTAAACATTGTAAAAAGAACGGAATAAATGGGTTTTAAGATTTCGTTTAAAATGTGATATGTTTGCTTCACAACGGAGTTCAAAAGGCAGAGAATTAAAAACAATAGATCCATTTACACTAGAAGCTCGTCGATGGAAGTTTGACTGATGACGTGGCACGACTAGAATGTGTTGGTTTACAGAGCGGAGTGAACGACTAGGTTGGTACATGGAAATTAAATCACATAAATAAGACGGGACAAGATTGTTAAGACATTTTAAAAACAAGAAGTGCAGTTTTAAAATCAATTCTCTTGCACACAGGGAGCCAGTGGAGGTCACGAAGAATTGGTGTCATGTGCATGTAAAAACCTCTCTTCCTCGTCACTATGCGCGCAGCAACATTCATTGCGCGCTGAAGTCTTGATGTTACTGAAGCAGGAAGGCCGTCGAGAAGAGCATTGCCATAATCCAGGCGTGATGTTATAAACGCATGCACAAGTTGAGCAGCAGCATCTTGAGTGATTAACCGCGAATCCTCCCAATGTTGAACAGATGGAAGTGGT
>KB298264.1:57684-135552 GCA_000328365.1 Capitella teleta | reverse complement strand
TGAAGAGATCAAGAGGATGTGCAATACGCAAAGAAAGAGTGGCTGAACAGAAAGTAAAAGATCTCAGTGGGAAGAGGAGATCACAACAGGCAGGATGCATTCAGTCAAAGGAAGGAAACATCATTATGGAGAAAGACAAGATCAGAGAGAGATGGATAGAGTACCTACAAGAACTTTACAACAACGAGAGAGATGACAATTTTACTGTGGAGTGTAATGAAGAAATGGCAGCTATATCTTGGCAGAGGAGATGAGAAACGCTTTGAAGAAGATGAAGACCGGAAAGGCAACTGGAGCCGATACCGTGGAAATGTTTAGTGCATTAGAAGATCTTGGTGTGCAAAAGCTCACTAACATTCTGAACAAGATATACGACACAGGGAACATTCCAGAAGATCTACTGGAATCAGTATCCATAGCTCTCCCAAAGAAACCAGGTGCGACTGAATGTGGTCAGCATCGCACTATTAGCCTCATGAGCCATATAACCAAACTACTGCTACGTATCATCATGATGCGGAATAGAAATAAAATCAAGCAAGAGGTGGCGGAAGAACAGTGCTTTGTGGCTTTGTGGAGGGCAAAGGGACAAGGAGTGCGATCTATATCTTGATGGTGTTGTCAAAAAGAGCAACTGAAATGCAGAATGATCTTTATCCTTGTTTTATTGATTACACTAAAGCGTTTAATACGAGCAACCACGAACTTTTGATAAGAATATTACAAAATGTGAACATCGATGGAAGAGATCTTTGGATAATGAAAAATCTGTATGCATGTACTGGCAACTAACAGGGTGCGTGAGACATGAAAATGAATTGGGTTCACCTGTTAAAATACGAAGAGGAGTGATACAGTGAATATATAATGCGAAATCTTCAAGAATGTGGCAAGATGTTACAAGGGCTAACATCCTTGGTTACAAGGATAATAATGGCGATGGGACGCACCCGCCCCATCGCTAGGGCTCTGACTCTTGAAGACGCAACACTATGTGACTATACATGTAAATCTAGATTCAAAAGAAGCTAAAACCAAAATAGCACCCAGAATAGTAACATTAGTTTCCCTGCGGGAAGCTGTCAGTGATTGGTATCAACAAAAGAAGCGTTGCCTCTGAAATATTTACAAATCACATATCAATTGTATGCATTAGGTGTTTTGGGAAAACAAAACGTATCTTCGATCATTATTTGTGTGATATTGGTATTTTTATAAGTAAGGGAAATCCCTGTCAAACTGCCCAGATTTTGGACTTTGGTGCTTAATTGTTTTTAGAAAAAAAATCCCGGGGGAGCAAGCCCCGGACCCCCCCCCCCCAGCGGTGCGTCCCGTGGGCACGCTTCTGTACCTTCCGCACGGCTTCCCTGTATGTTTCTTGTCTATTTGCCCTGTGAAAATACTAGAATACACACTGTGCACTTAATTAATTAGCTATTATAGTTTATTACCTGGTCTGGCACCTTAATTGCCATGTGCTTTATTCTGGTCCGGCCCTCCGCCCAATATGAGAGGTCGACCGCTGCTATAATTATATTCATGAAGCTACCATTCTTGAATGGGTGGAAATGAATAATACAATGTTGTTATATAGATGACTAAGGTCACCATAAATTAGAGAATTCATGCTGCTCCCTTCGTGATTATAATCCTGAATTGCTCATTGCTCTCAGCTGAATAATATAATGATAATAATATTGTTAATAACAAGAATAAAAAACAAATAATAATAATAATAATAATAATAATAATAATAATAATAATAATAATAATAATAATAATAATAATAATAATAATAATAATAATAATAATAATAATAATAATAATAATAATACATCTACTAGACACTTCTAATGAAGCTTGCAAAAGGAAGAATTTCCAGAGAAATCAATTCAAGCAAGCTATTCGAGGTTTTTTTTGTTTTTGTTTTTTTTTACTTTTTACTTTTTTATGAATATTATTATTATTTATTTATTTATTATTTATTTATTTATTTATTTATTTATTTATTTATTTATTTATTTATTTATTTATTTATTTATTTATTTATTTATTTATTTATTTATTTATTTATTTATTTATTATTATTTTTTTTTTACCTGGGGCCCAAGCCGTCTCTACCGGGGCGCCGCCCCGCCCCTCCCCTACCTGGCTACGCCCCTATTGCGTTCATATATCCACAGCTTTTTGTGGGATGCATTCATATGTTCCGCGAAAATATGCCGAGAAATCCAAAATCAAAATCGTAATTCTGGAGAAAATCTGGCGGATGAGTACGCCGCCATTACAACTTCTGGCGGGCGGGCGGGATCGAAGCCTGTCAGCCAATCAGTGACTGGAATACATTTTGCATCCTTGTGACGTCATGAGATCCAAGTTTACATCCAATGAAAATTAACATAACAAATCAGATCTGAGCAGGCCGACGCTTGCGCAAACTAATCCCTCGGACGGTTCCTGCCTAATGTAAACATATTTCTGCTGATAACCGATTGAAAATTTAAATTCAAGCTAAAGAGACAGCGGACCATTTGGCGCGTTCACGACTCAGTTCAAAGCAGCCAGGAAACGACGTCTTCCTTTACGATTCTTCCGCTCAACCCACAGGGAGTCTTATCAGTGGGCTCTAGACTAGTTTAGTAGTTACATGAAATCAGGAATGCCTATCACCTAGCTGACCTACTACAGCGAGCCCAATGCCAATGGAGGTATACAGACCTCGCCCGAGAATCTGTGCTACCTATCACCCTATGCAGCCTTCTAGACAGTATATTACTATATAATAATATCAAGGGAAGTCATTGATTTCTCAGATTAACAATATATAGACAGTAAGCAGGTAAGCATTCACTGCATTGAGTTTGGTCCATATAATTATCATATTATGCTCGCTCACTCAGTCACTGGTAAGACCCCCTAGCTGTGGCTCAACCAGTGGCAGTGACCAGTGTGACAGTGTGACTGTCCGACTGACCCCCAAGTCAAGTCAGTCACTGATTGTGATTGTCAACTTCAACTCGAACTTCGCACCTTCTAGTTTTCATCCGAGTGACTGGGGACCATGCCTCAGTGTGCAGTGTGGGATTGTAATAGTTTTCCTGGACAGAGCAGCGATAATGGCACGAGGCTGAGCTTCCACACTTTTCCTTTGAAAAACTCATCTAGGCTGAAAGCTTGGGTTCATGCATGTGGTCGCCAGAATTTCACCCCGACGAAGTCTGACAGAGTGTGCTCTCTGCACTTTGACTCTGGAGACTTCGAGAGAGATCTCCAGTTAGAACTGTTGGGGCCTGATCCAAAGAAGCGTCAACGAGCTAGGAAACTCAAACCAGAAAGTGTGCCTCGGCTCCCAGAACAGTGTGAGAACATCACCCTGGAGTCCAAGTCTTCAAAGACAAGGGAGCACACCATCAGAAGAGCAGAGCGCGCTGCAGCCGCTGCTCACCAAGAGGTAAGCAGATTTGATTAGATAATAGATGAGATTTTTCTTCTTCACATTAGTATGTAAGTTCAATAGTTGAAGTACATGCACAACTAGTTGGCATACCGATATATATAGTAGTAGTAGTACAGTGAGATGCTAGGAGGTATATTGACCTCGCCTGATATACTTGTGCTAGTGTACAGCTTTCAGGTTCATGTGGTCAGGATGAATTCATCACCATAAGGCAATACAGTCAGACCCCGTTAATCCACCGTCATGTAATCCGCCATTTTTGTAATCCGCCCTAAAATCTCAGGGACGAATCGTTTGTAATGTTAATTGTGTCATGTAATCCGTCCTTTTCGTTAATCCGACTCCGACCATGATTCTAGGGAACAAATCTACATTTTACCATTGTAAATAACACATGTAATCCGCCTCCCAAATAGCGTGTCGAAAACAAACATCAGCCAAGACACATCAATTGTCGGCGATTTCTTTGAAGTCGGGTCAGTTTAACAACAAATGGCGCCTCTCCGTTCGTTTAACGCTTAACAAGTTAACTAAACAAAGCGAATCAATCGTAGGCGAAAATTCTGTCAAGTCTTTAATTTAGTTGGTCGCTAGGTTAAGCGATGTTCAGGAGCGGAACGAACGAGATGACGAAGTTGTGAGTGGAGATGAATGGAGTGGAGATGCGAGTGGATCTGAGCCTGCAGTGAAAGTCTTGGCGGGGGAAGCGAGGCAGCACGTGTGCGCATTAATGCTATATTTCGAGAGATTCGAGGAGTCGGAGGCAGCGAAGCAAGAAAATAGAGATGAACTACACAGATTGGTCGTGGTGGAACGGCTTATCACAAGCAGACAACCATCACTGATTTTTACAAAAAATAAAAATCTTCTATTGACCTCATGTGATCGTTTGTGAGATCCTTTTTACCTCCAGCTTCAAACCTAATGGTATATGCTACTACGTTAATGCATTACATGAGTTTTTGGGTTTTTAGAATGACACACAATTTTCATCAATTTGTGGTCTGAAATGTAATCCGCCCTTTTCGTTAATCCGTCAGTTTTCTTGGGAACGGAAGAGGGCGGATTAACGGGGTCTGACTGTATATAATCGTTGTACTTTTCTGTCATAAAATTAAACATTGTATTAAATAATTTAGTGTTCTTTTCATATGTAATGATGTATGCTAATAATAGGATATGTAGTAACTATAGTTGTATACATAGGATTGTACAGTATCATAATATGAATGGGTACTAGTTCTACTTTAACTATGTCACTATTTAGTATTTACTATTTACTGATAATATGTGCTATATCAATCTGTTAAATATATTTTACATTACCAGTTAGTATATACATGTAGTATAGATTTTACTAGGTTACTAAATTTCCCCAACAATTTTTATACAACTAGGAGAAGAAAAGTTACAATTTGCTTCCAGAAAATATGATTAAACCAGATTCTTCATTTTATCTAGGCTCTCAGGGAGATACTTCAAACAAGCCAGGCTCAAGCATTATCCCCAGCAGGGGTTGGAAATGAAGAAGCAGGAGAGGTAAATATAATTAAGTGTACTGGGTATTTGAAAATCGTTCTGTTTATAAGTCAATTATAATAGAATAACAAAACAGTTAGAACATGTAGTCATCATGGCAGCTATTCAATTAATGTTCCCAATCTCTTCCTGAGCTTCTCCCAAAAGTCTCCAGTGATCGCTTCCAAGTCAAACTCTGATTTATGTCTTGTGAAAAGAAATTGTTTTCCTCCTGTCGTGCGATCATCACAAACATCAAATGAGCAGACTCAGAAGTCAGCTGATGAGTCTCCTGTGAGTCAAGTGAGTCATGTGACTGAGAAGACGGTGAGACATGCGGCCGTGCAGACCAACGTGATCGTTCGTGGCGTATTCTGCCTCAGAGGAACGCAAACCGAACCGACCGGCTGTCCCTCTGAGCGATCTGTGTGCGCCCTTCAAGACGAACTGCGCGCTCAGCGCATTTCTGCTCGCTTCAGTGAAAGCAACCTGAAACACAGCCGGCAGCTGAACCAGCAGCTTCAAGCGGATCTAGATCAAGTCAGAACTGAGAACCGGCAACTTCAAGATGAACTCAATCGCGTGAGGATCCTGTATGCTAAAGCCCTGGAAGCCAAAAATGCAGCTACTTATGACTCTTCATTCGAAGGTTTTCTTCATTTATTTTTATTATTCATTTAGGGACAGAGTCTCTCACCACGGAAATGTCCACGATTTCCTAATTATATTTCACTGCGCCACTCTTTGCATGTTATGCTCAATAGTTTTGCTGATCAACAGAGAAGCCACACCTGGATGAACTTCTGCCTCCTCCAGATATGCTGAGTAGCGAGATCGAAGATGGAATTACGATAAAAACAGAGAAGGACGATTCAAGTGACAGCGTGAGTGTTTCCATTCATATCGCTCCATGCGAAAAAATGACCGTGAGGCATCAACTTTTGTCTTTTTATTCTGCACAGTTTTCTGCTGGGGATTCCCTGTGGGCGTCCGTGGATGATGTGCGGATGGAGACGGAATGTTCCAGCGCTGCAAGGTAAGCTCATTCGCTGCTAATGCTCTCTCAGCTGACGCTCAACTGCAGATCTTGTCGAGACGCCTGGTTGCCGAAGCCTCGGGACGTGAAAACGGAGCCAGTTGAAACGGCTGAAAGTGAGTTCATTCTTTTCAGGTTCCCCCCTCCATTAGTCCATGGTTATTTACTCTCTTTCAGATCCTGTACCAGCAGCCATGCATATTTCTGTAGAATATGCGCAGAAATTGGAAGAGGAACTTCAGATGCTCAGAACTCAGCTCTCAAGTACTGAAACCACCAAGAAAGAATGCGCAAACTTCCGTTCTAAAAATAGATCTCTGAAGGAGGAGAACTCATCTCTTCGAAAGGAATTGTCAACTCTGCAAAAATGGCGCTTGAAACACGCGAGACAGAAAAGTGGCCCATACATTTCACTCTCTTCGTGTGCTTTGGTCAAATTCGTTAATGTTCCTGGTTCTGTTCCTGCTACATCTGTTAATTTGAGTTCAGAATCACAGAACGGAGTGCTGAGTAACGAGCCAATAAACTGATTTCAATCAAATTTACTTTTGATAATAAAGTTTAAATTTGGTTAAATTTATTGTTTAGCCTTTTTTATTGTATGATGTCATGAGTGAGAATAATTGTAGAAAAAATCTGCAAAATTTGAGTTGGATTGAAAATCAGAGTACATGAAAAATATCCAGTGAACTGAATTAGAATTAAAACTTATAATTAAGTTGCATTTGAGTGATGCAAGTGCGTTATGAATGAAGCCACGATTGTGAAGTTAGTGCGTTATGATGTTCTCTTCAACTCTGGCATAACGCTTCACTGGTGACACCGGCACTACTGAAAAGAAGCACCGGCACACACCGACGAAAACTCACCCATATTTTGGTACATCCATTTCACTCGATTTCACATGACGTCACTCGGAATTCCCGAGATGGCTCACAAGGCGAGGCGAGTGAAAATGAATTCACAGTATTTGCTGAATACGACCCGTTGACTAAATGTTACCATAAATAGCAGCCAATGAGATACTACCTGTCATCGGTGTCTGTGTCATATATATGACCAGGGAACCAGTGAAGCATAACGCAAGCATATTACATGCATTCTTAGTCGACACATTTCATTGCCAAAATTATAGATGAAGTCAAAGGAAGAAAATATATCCTTAATCCTAAACTCCTGACTTATTGTCCAGTCAATAAAGGGTTTATATTTAGTAAACCCGATGCAGAATTGGAATCTGCACAACATATAAAAAATCCGCAAAAATCAGCGTTGCGGAAAATACCTAAAATTGGGTATGAAATCAGGTCATGAGGTAAAAAAAGGGTTTAGTGCACTTCCTAAGGGTGTCATTTATGACATGGTAGAACCAATAATTAGCACTGTTATTGTGCCCAAAATGTTGAATATGTATTACTCTCAAGGAAGGATCCAGCATTGCACGTAATTTCTCGCTATTTTTCAAATCCTAGAGGAAGAACTAGTTCTGAGACATCGAAACATCGTTTTCTAAATATAAGGTATACTAAATATAAATTCTGTTGCAATTTTGGCCACACAATTTTGGTCACACAATGAATTCATGAAGAGAGAAAAAAAAAAAAAAAAAAAAAAAAAAGAGGAAAATTGTGTTTGGTTGAACAACAATAGAGAAAGTTGTTCATTTTGGATATCTCCAACAATAATGCATAGATAAACATGCTGACACTGATAGCGTGGGTGATGATGAAGATGCTGACTAAGAGGATATGGACATATAGATAGCAAGTCTGAGAGCAAGGATCAAGAATTGTTTTCTTTCAGACTTTGTTCTTTGATAAAGATGATATACCAGGTAAGTGTCATAAATTTCTCCTTTTTTTAAATAAATACAAAATCATATGGAGGACCAGTAATAATTCTAGTTGGGTAGCGCTGCAGACCAGTAATTTCTCTTCCCAAAAACACACACTGATTAAAACTTTGCATATTACTAAAGAGAGCGCTTTTTATCCGGAGAATTTGGAGATTCTCCAACTTACTTTAACAAGAATAGTTCTTTTTTTTTTTTTTCTTTTTTTTTATTACATTCTTAAAGGGCTAGCATTGCCAAGATAGATGCTAAGCATAATGAGGATCTACATAACAATACAATTGAATATTCCGTGTGAAAAAAGTTAGTGCGGTGAAAAGTGCTAAAAAGGAGCTCCAAACATTATCGCGGAGGAGTTGACATTTAGCGATGACGTACTAGGGGGCACGATCTGCTATGAGCATCAGAAGAGAGAATGCATGCAAATCCCTATCTTTTGCTGCATGAGGGAGCTAACTTTTGATTACAAACCGGGTTTTTCGGTGAAAGCGCGGGCTAAATCCAGAAAAATGTTCCGTGTATGGTTCGAGTAACCTCTTGTCATGTATTTCAGGCCTTTTACCGGGTCATTTTATGGCAAATATTCCCAGAAATATCGCATTATCGATGTCACCTCACAGCGCGCAGTCGTCGCTCAGCGCAGAGCAGCTCGAAGCTTCGAAGTGTGAACAAGCATGCACGCACAGTGGCGTTATCGCAAAATCTGCAGCATCAAATCAAAACATTTCTGAATATGTCAATAGATTTCTCAACGTTCCATAGAATTATTTCGAACACGATGTTTTCCTTTTCGTATAACAAAATTGTTATACGTTGCCGCCGCTGATGCTGCGTGCCTCCCCTTCTCCGTTTCAACTCTGCTCGCTAGCACTCTCGCTTCCCTGCCTTCTCCCTCCTTCATTGTCAGTGACATCGGGTTCAAACTTGTATGGTTCGATCCACAGATGATCCGTGCAACCATATTCGAGTTCATCCTCACTCTCGTTTTCTATATAGGAGTCCATATATGGCAATATGTAAAGAGAACTGCCGTCGCGCAGATCGCTCAACATGTAAATCCCTATGCTGCTCGCTGCGAGAAAATATTTCTGCTGCCCTCATGAATATTTATGAGCTCGCAATTGGAAGCCGTTTACGCTGCGTTGCGTGCGCGCACAGATGTCGGAATAGCGGGATTCGAAAGCTGAGGCGGTATGATATAATTAGTTGGTGGTGAAAAGTTGGAACTAAATGATGGTGACGCTAGCCGTTTAAGTCTTTAAGACAACCATTCAGCATCTAATTCTGGGTCTGTCAGCTGCATAATTTTTAAGAGATACTTTCATAACCGCATTATGCCAAGTTCGACATTTATGTTTTGTTGGCATAAACAAATTCACATTGCAAAATTATGACACTCATTAATTTTGTGCAATTCAATCCCAAAATTAAAAAATGCTCAATACCGATATCGTAATGAAATAATATTGTGATATCGTTGACCAAAAAAAACCCACTCTTATTTTCATGCGATCAATACAATTGCACCACATGAAAATACATTACCCGTACAGCAGTCCACACATAACGTAACATGATATATATTGATAATTCATGAAAAATGATACAAGTTCACTTTATTGATAACTTGATGCAGATCAAAGTTCAGTCTCTTTTCCAATAGCAGCATTTGTAGGCGAACCTTCCCTTAATGCTTTGGCAGCGGAAAGAATTCTTTCTGTCGCAGTTTCTTTATCGGGGAGTCTTCGAGAGATTTCTTGGCAAGGGAATTCTGTGACATTCCAAGAAGTAGGTCTGTTCGTAGCTGGTGTCCAAGTTCCTTGAATGCTTGGGGTATCCGTGTGCCAATTCTTTCTGAGACGGTTAATTTGCACACCTGATCGAGTGCGAAAATGATCGAGCCACTGACAGATGTCTTCAGCAGGATAGCGATCAATGCTCATAGTTTCAGTTCTACCATTCAAATATTCCACACACAGCTTTGGTGAGTGGTGCCTCTTGGGGTCGAGGTATATAACAACGCCAGGGTTATTACGAGTGAACTCCAGCAAATGGTTCTCGATGAAATCGCGAGCCCCCCGGCTAGGGTTGGTGCTCTTGCAAAAGCTGAGGGTCACTCGCTGCAGTTGACAAACATAGCGACCCACGCCATTCTGTAATACGTTCCTCAGATACGAACTTGGTGTGACTCTCGAAGGCATTTTTAAATAACGACTTTTTGTCCACTTTTTAAAGAAACACAATCATTCCATGCTCGCAAGTTCAGTTGACTTTCGCCGAGCCGACCTATGACGTCACTGAATTAGGTTCATTTTATCAGTTTCGTATTCGGTTCAGGACAAATAAAATAAAACTGTACAAAAATTGTTTTGTTTCGATTTAAAAAATGCTATAGAATAATCAGATAATACATGTTTGTAATGTTAAGCTAATCTCTACTTAAATCAGAATAATTATCCGAAACTGAAGGTATAAACTGGAACCGTACGCCCCCACCAAGTGGACAAGATCTAGAGATGTCAATCGAGGCATTAGAAATTCGCCTCCAAGCCATGTTTTGATACGTTTACAAATTCATGTAAATTGTACATAAAAAAATCCTTTTGGTGTTGTATTTGAAGTCCAAGTCTTGTTGTGAGTGAAGCGCCCAGGTGCTTGCACGCATTACTGTTTACATGGATGATGGTGACATCACAGCCCGTCCGGCCTCGGGAGTCGGGCAGGGCTAAATTGTTTGACCCAAATTGCCTGGGGTGCTGACCTTACACCTCCCCTGCGGCCTTTTCCTGCCCCATAATCTATTCATATTTCATCAGAAGTGTCTTACACCATTCCTTTGCACTGTTAATTTTATTTTCCGAAGTTATAGTACTTATTCTATAATCTATTATCTATTTCTGATACTATTACTAGTATCACTAACTTTAGTAACTATTAGTATTAGTGTCTGATGGGGGGATGGTAGCAGGGCTTAATTGGTGTTACACATTTTTTTCTCTCGAAACAATTATCTAGCTATAACCAAATTGAATATTTGAACTGCCCCACTTCTAATTGACCTAAAGATAAATTTTTGTGACCTCACACAGCGTTCGGGCAAGATTTTTCCATCGCTGAAGTCACACATTCGCCGAAATTGTTTGCAGATTTCAACAGCAAACAAAATTTGAGAAATCTCTAGAAACTCAACGAGGAGACATTCATTTCACTACCCATTCAGAGCCGCTAATCCCTCAAGAAAAACTTACACAATTTCAGGGGTTCCCACACTTTTCAGGGCTAGAGCCTCAGAGTAGCCCGCGGGCCAAGGAAAATACCAATCTGATGGCAGAACATGTAATTCAAGATTTTTCCCCATTTTTGATCATGCTGACAGAGTCCTCACTAGGGCACCAAAATGAAAGTGCTTATTGGAGCCAAACCCTAAGAAGTGCGCAGCCACTCTCTACACCCCTGGGAAAATTTTCAATTAATATTACTAAAACATGCAAATTTGACGCTCTCAGAAGGATTTAAACAGAGTTAAATAACTTAAATTTGAGGGATTGCACTGCTTTAATGTTCTGGTAAGAACCCTTCATGAGTAATTGGTGGGCATAATTTTTGCTGTGAACCAAGATGACTTTTGGCGAGCTTCATTCAGATTACTACCTCTCCATCTGCTGAGGAGATCTCTGAGGAAATGGCGATCTGCCTGGCTTTCAATGAGGGGAGATTCTTGATCGCAAATAGTGGGTGTTGCAAATCAAGCAAACTGGGGTGCTATTTCACTCAATTAACCATCTTCATCAAGGAAGAATATTCATCCTTTATGGTATTATCTCAATTAAATCTGGCCCGTGCTCTAGTTGGAATAGAAAACACATTTTGAGGGGGGAAAAGTTTAATATTTTTTGTTTTTATTTATAGAGTTACCTGCAGGCCAGATTTAATAGTAAAGCATTGGAGAGGCCGCGGCCACTCTGAGGGGCCTTGTGTGCCATACTTGGCTTTGGGGACCCCTGCTCAATTCCATCGACCTTTCTTATTGTCCGTCATCATATTATTCATATTAAAATTTTACTAATATTGTGACAAATATGATTTGTAATATTTTTGTATGGCTCTATTTATGAATATGTAAATGTCTTATTTTATGTATGATTAAATATGTCATTCACAGGATGGCTGCATCATCATAGATCAAAATGCAAGGTAAATTTGTTGTAGCACTGCATAAATGCGATATTTATGATGCTAAATTCATATTCGCAGCAGGCGCTGGTGGAACGAATCTTTGGCAAATAAGTGCTGAGGAAAGAGCGAAGCATGACGCTCAGTTCTTCAGTCTCAAGCCAGAATCTGGCTTCATCATGGGTGAGTGCTTTGACTCTAATTGAATGGGGCATACAACCATCTGATTGATCAGGTGTGCAAGCCAAGCAGTTCTTCATGCAATCAGGATTACCTGTGGCTGTTCTTGGACAGATCTGGTTTGTGTCAACTTTTTTTGCGTTAAAATTTGTGAACAAATTGCGTGTGCAGGGGCTTGGCCGACATGAACCAGGACGGCAAGATGGATCGCAAGGAATTCTCCATTGCGATGTTCCTCATCAAGAAGAGGCTACAGGGCGTTGACCTTCCAAAAGTACTGCCCGCTTCACTGAAGCAGGACCCCACCCCGACCATGGGAAGCTTTGGTCCTGCGCCCACCCCCCCTGGCAGTCTCCCGGGCCCCACTCCCGTTATGGGGATGAGACCCGCGGCTGGTCTCTCCAGCGCTAACATGGGTCAGTGCATTAGTTGTTAGTTGTTGTAGTTTTTTCGTAGATTTTCAGTTTTGTAAATACGTTTCGGTTCTGTTCTGCGTAGGTGTTGCTCCGGGTGGACCTATCCCATCAGGCCTTGTGGCTCCCGGGTTTTCATCCACAGGATTTGGCCCTGTGGATGGAGCCCCTGGTTTGCCTCGACCTTATATGAGTGAGATTCTTGTCCTCTTTTTGTATATTTAGTTTTTTATTTTGAGGTTTGGCTTTTAATTATTGTGTGATATTCCAAATTTGACAATTTGAAGATGGACAATATTTCTCTCAGGTGGAGCTGCTACTCTTCCACATTCTGGAGGTTTTGGTGCCAAAGTCACTCAATCTCCAAACCCCAACAAGTGAGCTTTGTTTCTTTGTGCTTCCGAACCCTTCAAATTTCTCCGCTTCAGAGCCCCTGTGGTGTCAGTTGTCGAGTGGGCCATTCCTCACAACCAGAAACTGAGGTACACTCAGCTGTTTAACCAACACGACCGAATGAGGAAAGGCTTCATTGGAGGCATGGATGCCAAGGCCATCCTGTCCACCACCGGCCTCACCCATGGAATCCTCGCTCAAATATGGTCAGTAAGATCAACAACCACCTTGTGTTTATTATTAGTTTCAAATTCACTCAAGGAATCTCTCTGATATTGATGTTGATGGTCAACTGACCTCTGATGAGTTTTGCGTTGCTATGCACCTCGTGGACATGGCCAGAACCGGGCAGAGCCTCCCGCTGAAATTGCCTCCTGAGCTGGTGCCCCCTTCCTTCAGACGGGGGCGCTCGGGCAGTGTGGGTGTGTCAAACTCGGTACCGCAGGCACCAGTCCCAGCGGCTGTTGCCCCGCCTGTGGCAGTTGCTGCTACTCTTCCAAGTGAGCTATAAATTATTTATAATCTTTCTTGTTGAAATTTTCAAGTCCTTCCCTTTCATTGTTATGCTTATTCTGAATGCCTGCATCCTTATACTTTCTCACAAACTTAGTTGCTTTAGCGTAGTTTTAATGCTTGTGTTACAGGGTCATTTTGCGGTGCTTACCCTTCCAGCCCTAATAGTGAGTTACTGAGTTTTCCTCTTCTTCCTTGATATGGTTTTTGCTGATTTTTGGTACCTTTTGCTTTCTTTATTTTATCTAATCTCAATTTCAATTAGAAATCCAGTGAACATTCATTAGTTATTAGATATTTCCAGATAAGAATGCTTTTTTTAAAATCCAAATTCAGAACGAATAATTAATTATGAGTTTTCACTGAACAAATCTGCTATTGAAATTCTAATCCCTCGATGATGAGGGGCATTTTGCTGCATGAAAACTTTTTGCTTGCATCTAACCTTGGGAATGTGGCGGCTTTTTTCTCTCCTCCTAAGGCATGACCTCCTCCTCCTCCTCCTCTACTGCTCCTCCTCCACCCTTTCAACATCCGGATTCCTTTGGTGATCTACTAGGAGGAGGCTTCCCAGCTGCCGTGCCGTCAAGTCCTGCAGCTGTCGCCCCAGATCCCTCGGCTATTGATCCGAATGGTAAGTTGATTTACTAACTGTTATAAGTTAAGATGCTGCATGCGTTCTTCCTGAATGCTTTTTGATATTTTCGCTGCTGTGATTAATTATGTGGGTTTCAAATAAATACTTTAATTTTGACATTTTCTCTCAGTCACATTTGAGGACAAGCGGAAGGAGAATTTTGACAAGGGCCAGGCTGAATTGGAGCGTCGCCGAGCGCAGCTGCAAGAGGAGCTGAAGAAGCAAGAAGACGCCCGACTGGCAGCCGAAAGAGCAGAGCACGAAAAGAGGGAACGCATTCGCCTGGAACAGGAGAGGAAGAAGCAACAGGAACTGGAGAAGCAGTTGGAGAAACAGAGACAATTGGAGAATGAGCGCGAGGAACAGAGGCGAAAGGTTCTTGAGCAGAGGGAGTCTGCACGGAGGGAGATGGAGAGACAGCGTCAACTGGAGTGGGAGAGGCAGCGCAGGGACCAGTTGAACGCAGAGAAACAGAGGGAGCACCAGCAAGTGGATCGCATGCACTCTGAAGTGGGCGAACTCAAGTTGGAGTTGGAGGCCCTGGATAACAAGAAGGCTGAGTTGAAAGCCAAGATCGAACAGGCCAAGAATAGTGTCAACGAGTTGACAACTTCCATTGATGGCATGCGACAGTCACGGGACAGGACCCTCACAGAGATTGATGGTTATCAAAAACAGGCGATTGTAAGTTTCAACTTGAGTCGGGGATCTGTTGGTTGAGTTTTTGTATGTATATATATATATATATATAGGAGTGGAATCGCAAAGCAGCTCGTTCGCAACATGAGAAGAAACAACTGGAGAATCAAGCATTGAGCAGTAAAAGCAATAAAGGTTTCAACGCTTCTGAATCTCTGTAATTTGCATGATTACGTTTGGCTTTGATTCCAGATGAGACGTACAAAAGCATTGCTGAGAATGTGAATGCAGGGAAAAGCCGAACAAGCGCCCTGAAGACTGAGTTAAACAGCATTGAATCTGAATCAGCATCTGTTCTGAAGGAGATTGACTCACAGAACAGTCGGCTGAAAGAGGTGGCCGACGCTATGAAAGCGGCCAACGCAGAAGTCCTGCGTCTTAGAGAGGATTACGAAGCCAAGCAGCAAGAGTGGAACATGAAGAAGAAGTCCACGTTTGCAGCGCCAGCTGCCTCTGCTGCTCAGCCCACCTCCAGCGCAGGTTAGCAAGTTTTTGTTTTTTTCCTAGTTTCACTTTTGATTTGATTTTCAATGTTAATTTTCTGTTTTTTTAATAGCGTTAGAGTTTGCATGCATTTTCTTTATGTTATTGCAGCCGGTTGGGGTTTTGAGGCCCCTCCGTTCAGTAGTTACCAATCTACACCTTCTCCCGTGGCCTCCGAAGCCACCAATAGCCACACAGCGGACGCATGGGGCAGCAGCCAAGCCACCACGACCACAGCGTCAACCACACCAACTAAGCAGACCAACCACAATGGCGCATGGGGCGATATGTTCACAGGTAGGACTGCATGGCGTGTGTGCTCATTTGCGTGTGTGTGGTGTGTGTGCATGTGCATCTCTTGCTAGGAAGGGATCAGGATTCGCACAGTAAGCTATACTTGAGTCTGCCTGACGTCAGAGGCATGGTCAAGCCGTACGCTCGCACCACGTCCAGCGAGATGGAGCTGACCACACTGTGGGAGGACGCGGTGCTTCAGCAGTGGACGCAAATGCCGTCAGTGGACGCTGCCCTAGGTGACCAGCTCCTTAAGCTCTCCTGGGTTCCCGCTTCTGCCTTCTTCCTTTGCACCACCAGATTCATATTGTTTGCGGAATTTGCATCAATTCATCTCAACTTTGTGGATAAGATCCTTAAGTTGTCTTTTTCCCTTTTTTCGCATTGTATCCAAGGAAATCTGTCAGATTCGCTCTGGTTGATGGCATAGTTATTGTTCCTGAAGAAATCCTTTCTTGTCATAATCTCTTTTCTCTCTTAACCTGCCACCTTCCTTGGTTACGACACATCATTGGGGATGGTTATCACACTTACCTACAAAATACTGTACACAACAAATTGGAATTGTACATATTTTCACTGTACACAATAAATTGAAGTTGTACATATTTTTCCTGAGATTCTGGTATTGATTTCTTTGATGTGCTGCTTCATGGTACTTGCGTTCAGGAGACGGCTTAAAGTGGGCTTCAGCTGATGACGTGATGTGGGCGAAATTTTCCAGTGACGAAGGTCTTTGAAAGTAGTTTTAGATTGCTCGCTAAGTAGTTATAATTGACAATAGGTAAGTTATATTACACCCCGTGCGCATTCATCATCATTCCACCATACTAGGTATGTCTTTTTGATTGTTTATTCAGTGCTGTAACTGTTGTACAATTACTTAAGTTTTCCTTATAGTTTTTTGTGTGTTTCTTTTGCTTTTGGTGTTGTGTAATTTGCATGGTTTTATTTTCCGTTAGATCTGTTTCAATCCTCCTCCAAACCCGATTCATCTAGTCAAGATTCCACCTGGGCTTCCTCTTTCTTCAATGACCTCAAAGTTCCCCCTAAGAAAGGTAGGGAGTGTAAAACCTCACTAGTATTACCTCTACTTAACGTACCCCCGCGCTAATCTTAACATGAAATGTTTCCCACCTGACGCCTGCCCACTTCTCCCGACAGACGTCCCTGCAGAGCCCACGGCTACACCATCGTCATCTTCCAGTGATCCAAAACCAGGTTACACCAAGCATCAAGCCTTGTATCAGTTTGAGGCACGCAACTCTGATGAACTGACTCTGAATGTTGGGGATGTCGTATGGGTGCGTAATTGCGTATGGCTCTACTTTTGCAGGATGAATTTGTTCTTTCTCTTGTTTCAGGTGAATCCGGATCAGTCTGGAACTGAGCCTGGTTGGATCAGCGGTGAGTGCAATGGTCAGTCTGGGTGGTTCCCAGAGGCATACGTCCAACCCGACGACTCAGCCGTCAGCAACGGCTTTGAACAGCAAACGTGAGTCTTTAAATCTGTTGAAATTCAGACATGAAATTTTGACTCTTTTGCAGCGATGGAGGTAACATGGATTCAGCCGCAGAGTTTGGATCGACCCCCTCACTTCTGACCACCTCAGAACAATCGTCATTCACGGCTGTTCCCTCATCAGGACCGTCACCCACGCCAGGCGAAGTGAGCAGTAGATTCCCATATTTAAGCCTCTTGAACCCCCTCCTCCTCCTCCCCCCTCCTTCCTCCTCTCATAGATTGCTAAGGAGCCCCTGCAGGCGTGTGCGCTGTATCCATGGAGAGCCAAAAAGGAGAACCATCTGACCTTCGACAAGGGCGATATTATTCTAGTCAAGGAGCAGCAGGACATGTGGTGGTCTGGAGAACTGCGAGACATGGTGCGTGCTCACCTCTGTGCTCACCTCTGTGCTCGTCTTTGTTTCTGTGCTTGTCTGCTTGTCCTTCTGTCCCTGTGCTGTATATTGAGCAGTCTGACTTTTTTTACTCTCTTTTCCTCTGAATTTAATTATCTGTCTTATTTTTTCTTAGACCGGATGGTTTCCGAAATCTTACGTAAAACTCATCGGATCGTCAATGAACGCCAGTGCTGCGCTGGAACAGTGAGTCATTTATTTTATACTTGAATTGTCTCTGACCTCTGACCTCCATAGAGCTGAGGGGGAAGCACCTCAGGTCGAAGAGCCGGTCAATGACAGTGCTGGACAGAGTGAGTCTCTATTTTTATGTTTCTGGGTGGGAGCTTTCATTGCGTTTATTTTAGTGGCTGAGCTCTACGAAGCCTCTTACACTTACGCCTCTCCTGAACCGGGAGATTTGAGTTTCTCGACCGGAGAAATTGTAACGGTCATCAAGAAGGAGAGCGAATGGTGGACGGGACGCATTGGTGACCGCACCGGCATCTTCCCTGCTAACTATGTCACTGAATATCAAGGTGACGCCACTCAGATCCAAGATGTAGCGGCTGTGGCTGTGGCTGTGGAAGAGCCACCACAGCAGCCGCAGCAGCCGCAGCAGCCGCAACAGCAGCTGCAGACTGAGCCACAGGTAGATTGAATGCAAAGGGAACTTTATTTCTGAACTTTTTAAGCATGCCTTTGGTGCTGAGGGTTATTATCATTTTGATCATGAAGGATTGAGGCATGTGTGTTAATTCACCAACTAATTATTGCATGTGATTTGTACACTGGGGATTAATTACGATTGATTAATCAATTTTTGGTGTGGTTTTTTTTTTGCGATCAAATTGCATTCTCTTCGCCTTTGCACTATTTTCTCTGCATGTAATGACAAGAATTATGTGAGATTCTATCTTTTTATTGCACTTTTAACTTATAAATATTTCTCTTTCATTTGTTGACTCATTTTGTGTTGTGTAGATAATGATTTTTAGTGTGGAGGAAGCTCTGGAAATTTTAATGTTGCTAATCTCTGAGCTCTCCTCTATAATTATGGTTTGTTTGTTTATCTAATTATCTTCTTCTTTTGCGCATGATCAGCTCTCCGGTTTTACTCACCGTTCAACTCGCCTGTCATCGTCTAGCGTGAATAGTCTGGAGAGCGTGCCTGAATGGTGCTTAAGTCCTACTGCTGGACAAGTATGGGCCCTTTGTTTTACCCGCATGTTGTGCCGTCCTGTCTTCTGTTTTTATGTGGTTTTTGATGCATGTTTTTTTGTTTTGTTTTTTTTTCCCCTCATATTTAATATCAACATTTGCCTCACTTTTTTTTCAATGTCTTCGTCTCCATGTGCACACTAGTAATAAAATATATAACTACAATGCACTTCTAATTTTGTATTAATTTTATATAGTTTGAAATACATTTTGATTTTTTTTTTTTTTTTCCTCAATTTAATCATGGAAATTTTTATTAAAGATAGGTATTCCATTATTTTTTGCAGTCTACATCTAAGATGACAGGAACGAAAAAACCTGGTGAGCCATAACACACACCCCCCCCCTCCCCTAATCTTTAAAATTGGTTCCACAGAGATAGCCACTGTGATCGCCCCGTACCAAGCTACAGGTCCGGAGCAGCTCTCCCTCAACCCCGGACAGCTCATACAAGTGCGCAAGAGGAGCAACAGCGGTTGGTGGGAGGGAGAACTGCAAGCCAGGGGCCAGAAGCGAAGGGTCGGATGGTTCCCTGCAAACTACGTCAAAGTTCTCTCTTCCAGCGCCCGCAACACTCCTGACGCAATGCACAAGTCGCCCACCCCTGGCGTATGTCCATTTTCATCCCTGTTTCATAGAATTGAAATTTACGATTTCTTTCATGGGGATAACAGGAGAGTCGGAGCGCTACTCCTCTTAGCATGCCTCAACCCACGACCGCCCCTGCCGTCGAGCAAGTGTCGGCGCTCTACAATTACGAGGGTCAGCGGGCAGATGAGCTGAGCTTTGTCAAAGGCTGCACCATCAACGTGATCAATAAGGACGATGCTGATTGGTGGAAGGGCGAGTATAACGGACTGACGGGGGTCTTCCCCGCCAATTACGTTGTCCCCCTGACCCCTGCTGAAGACGGAGCCAATCAGGTGTCATGTGAGTTCGCCTTTTAATGATCTGCGCTTCTTGAAAGTTCTGTGCTCTGTTCTAGGATCGTAGCCTTATATGACCCTATGAACCGACCCAGATCAGGGCCCACTACCTCCCTTTCCACTTCTCTGCCTGCTTACGGGTGGTTACGGACATTTGGCGAAGAAAATCTTTTTAGAAAAAAAAATTGAAAATTATTTTGGGGGATTTTTTTTTCTTCAAATTGTCCTTTTTTTTTCAATGTTTTGGCTGTAAAGGTTATGGTAATATGCATTAGGCTTTGGTGTCTTGCTGTAGTGGGCCCTGGTCTTCTTTTCCTCAATTTGCTTCTGATTTAAACACCGTTTTCATCCACCGCTCCCTGGTGCATATTACCACAGCCTCTCTCTGATTTTCCCCTTGCGCTCTCAATGATTCCATATTAAACAGAGTTCTAGACGTAATCGTGTAATGTCGAGCGTAGCTTTAGCAATTGATATATCTTTGCTGTGATGGAGTGTCGGCGTTTTAGCTTAGATGAGAACACCAAGAAAGAGATTCTTTTTAATCGCAAACAGCTCTCGGCTTGTGCCAACGATTGTTTACGCTATTTACATGTTGTTCAAATGCATGCAAATAATTCCTCATGAACTTCAGTTGAGTTTTTTTGTTTTTTTTTATCAGTTACGTTTGCGAATGAATTCATTAGATGACCAGGTTTTTTTTTTGGAACATTGTTTGTTAGAGTCAGAATCTGATGTGTTCATGAACCTGTATTTTTATTTTCATTATTACCACACTATGTTGTGTACCATTTAGAGACGTTTAGCATTGATGTTAATTATTTTAGGGAAATTCGCTTGACGCATCAGGAATAATCGAAATCACCATTTAAATCTGTCTTCTTCATATTTACTATGTTCCGTTTCTCAGTTCTTATGAGAATAAGACGTGTATTAGCCGATTGAGTCGTTAATTTGTTCTTCTTCTTATGTCTATTTTACATATTAATCATTTGATGACACAAGGATGCATGAACTGTTGGAGACATGCACTTTTGTGATTCCTTGTTACTCCATCTGCCTTTGAGAAGACTTTTGGTGACAAGATTGAAGCATTCAGAGAATTACTTATTTAATACCTACAGATTGTCAAGATCAGGGGAATACACAAACGCATTGAAAAAGTCATGCACAGTAAAAAGTTTTTTTTATTTTCTTCTGAGAAATTATATAAAAATCGAATTCTGTGCATGATATTTCATGATAATTATTGATTGAGCATTTATCAAACCTGTAAGTACAATTATTTCCATCTGAGCTATGAGACTTAGCTGATTTATGCCTTCATGCTTTTTTGGGCATTAAATCCAATTGAAGGTTCAATAAAGTTTACTGAGTAACACCAGCGCAAGTGCTTCGACATGTTTCATACATTTGTGTGTATGCTAGGCACGGACAAAGAATCCTGGCTGAATTTCATCCTTGATCTTGCGTTGTTTTCGTTGCTCTGCGTAGATCAAAGGAAGGAGGAGGTGCTATGCACATTCTTCTTGGCTGCTCTTCCAAGATGCTTTCTGTCTTTCTTTGAATTGTTGCCAAACTGCGCATCATTTCAGTCGATTGATCGATTCTTATGGATTTTGTATTCGGTGAAGAAAATAGAGGAGAATGACAGAATGATGTCAATTTTGTGCCCACACCTCAAAAGGCAAAAGCGTGCACAAGTGGCTTCCCTGATCAACAATGATGAAATTGATGCGTTTGTAGACGGAACAAACGAATATATAAAAAAAAAATAAAAAATAAAATTCTGTAATTAAATGATTGAAGAAAACAAAATGAAAAATAATACATGCATCAATTAGCTCATTTGGAAATTTGTTGCTTTACTCAGAATTTATGTCTGGATCGAAAGAGATGAGATGTTAAAATTTCATTTCGGAGATTTCTTTGATTGGAATGGGGTTGGTATTTAGGGGAATTCTGGAAGGGACTTTGGTGGCAAGAGGGACTCTGAATGGGGGAACAAGGGCCTGAGACGGTGGAGGTCAGAGACCGAGTGATGCTCATTGCTTGATGCCAGCTGCTTTGAGGTTGGACGTTTTTGTGCTGTTGATGTACGCAGTTGATAGGATTGCTATTTTAGGAAGAGGTAGGATTGTAGGGCGAAGAAAGAGAGGGTTGGTGGGAGTACTGTTTGAATGTTATGTAATTTTGTGAATGCGTGTAATTCGAATTACCTTGTTTAGTTGAATTGTAAGTTTGACAAGCATCGTCCAATTAATAATCCCAGACCACGTATGACCGTAAGTGGGAATTAACTACATTATTGCATGTAGGGGGAAATGCATTTTCAAGAGAGGGTCGCATGGAATGTAGGTTTTTTCGCCCTTCTCCCTCCATAGAGACCACTCCTGAGGTCCCTGTTCTTCGATTGGGGGGCCACTCTTCCATTCGTTGTCAATCAGTATTCCCGGCAGATTAAATTTAGTTTCTCGGGGGATATCGGCATGATGCATTCATACGATGCACGTGCATTATCATGCACCCACTCTTAATGACATTCACATTTGTAATTCGCGGGCTCAGCTTGCATATCATAGTTGTATAGTTACTTAAAGCGCCACACGTGTATTGTTGATAGTTACGATACATCACGTGGTTATTTTGTGTGCCTCTTTGAGGGTTGTTTGAACCACGTGCTGCGATTTCGAACGAATTCAAGCGAGAAGCACCTGTTGATGCGATTACCTCTTCATTACATCGCGTGTTGATGCGCAATGTTTCGCTTTCTCAATGAAATTGGCTGCAACAACTGTTGAAGGCAGGGAAAGTAGTGGCGATAATCGATGGCTGCGTCCCTCGGCAGGGTTGGTCAGTGAGGGTTGATTGGAATTGAAACAGCCGAAGACTTCGTCTGTGTATTGCGAGGGAGAAAGAGAATTGTGATGTTTTGATCAGACTAAAAAAAAATCAAGCATATAAACAGGCCTACACCCAAGTAATACTCAAGCCATGACTCTGAATAATCTTTTTGTGATATTTATTATACGACTCACGACTGATCATTGAATTAAGCCCCAAATCCATTCAATTCACCTTTGACCTATATTTGACATCAACACTGAGTGACGCCTCTGATCTGGCGCTAAGTCTGCCTTCGAGCAGCGAGATGGCACTGTAGCCATGGAGGCAGAGGACCGCTCAGCCAGCACTTGCAGTGTACACATCCTATTCACTGTTTGAGCGTTGAGGATGTGAGTTGATCGTCGGCGCTTGTTTGTTTTGATGCCGATAACAGCGTTGATATAACTGGTGAATCTGTGTCAGTTCTCTATGCGGGTTTCGCATGTGCACCAAAAATGGAGCTGGCAAAACCCTCCTACCAGAGAGAAGTCAGTGAGCAGGATGAGGTGGATAGTGTGGACACCCTCTGGGATTACCTCCATGTCAACTGGAGACTTAAGGGTGAGCAGGGCATATAGCATATCGCTTTGGTCTCGTTAAAAAAAAAAATTCCTCAAAAATTTACTACCTGAAATAAAAATTTACAAATCTTCCCAACATTAGAACTATATAGATTACAGAGGACTGTATACCTTGCGTATGAATTAATTCGTTATGTCATGCAGTGAGTGAATGCCCGTTTTATTAGCCATTGTACTCACTGAACTAAGACTTCATTTGTTAGTAGTGATATAGAAGGCTTCAAATGCTCAGAGATGACAGACATGTGTGTGTATGCTTAGGATGACCCGAGGCTCTCCGTTTTTATCTGACATCATCATCATACGGTCATTACCAAATAGACCATGACTAAATAACGCTATCCTGTTCATGCAGCCGTCTGCCTAATCTACAGAATTATATTACGAAAAAAAAAATATCCACATAACAATTTAAAAAAATTACCACAATGCTAGAAAGCATTTTGAGAACATAATTTGTAATAATATTATAGTATAGGTGATAGTTATGATTCATTGAAATGAATCTAAATTTCTATTGTTGGAATCATGAATTTCATATTGTTGCACCAGGGAGAGTTGAAAGGTCGTTGACCTCTGACGTTATCATGTGTTAATTTCATCACAGGGTCCACCAACGCCACCGTCATCGCGATGACATCAGAGACGGAGACGAAGCGACAGAACCACATCCACGAACTGATCAGTACGGAGGAATCGTACCGTAAAGACCTCAATATCATGCTCGATGTTAGTACTCCTACTCTTGTTCATTTCATCAGAATAATTCTTTTCTTTTTTTTATAAAGGTTTTCGCCAAAAATTTGCAGCCTGTTCTCACGCAAGATGAATTCCAACAAGTTTTTGTCAACTGGAAAGAAATCATTATGTGCAACACTAAACTAGTCAAGTTAGTACCTCTACGTACATTTCTCGCTTTTATTTTTTTATTTTCATAAATAAATTGTCTTCTTTACTCTCTTTTTTGTTGTTGATAATCTCCTCTCATTTTATAATTACATATGTACCATTATTATATAATTTTTCAGATCTCTCAGAGTTCGTAAGAAGATGACAGGGGAGGGACAAGTGATTCCCATGATTGGAGACATTTTGTGTGAAAATGTATGAAACCCAAATACCCTGATCTGTAGATAATTTTTAACACGGCCTCTTCAGATTCCCCACCTGACCCCTTACGTCCGCTACTGCAGTTGTCAACTGAACGCCGCGACTCTGATACAAAAAAAATCCGAAGAGGACGCTCGATTCAAGGAAGCCAGCAAGGTTAAAGTTCATTCTTATTATATTTTATTTGTAGCATTTTATGATTTATTCATATGGCCATTACAATAGAATCCAAAGTGGATTTAATTAATCTTAAGTTATTCCTCTGCACAGCTCAGCATACAAGACCCTCGGACTAAAGGAATGCCAATTAGTAGTTTCTTACTGAAACCGCTACAGAGAGTGACAAAATACCCGCTGCTCATTGAGAAAGTATGTGATTTCGATGCATCAATTTATTGTGGTTTACCCCATGTACTCTGAACAGATCCTGAAGAACACTCCATCCGAACACCCAGATCATCAGAATCTGCAAGAAGCTTTGAACAAAGCTAACGAGTTATGTAATCAGGTTAATGAAGGCGTGCGGGAAAAAGAGAATTCCGATAAATTAGAGTGGATTCAAGCACGAACGATATGCGATGGACTTTCAGAAGTGGGATGCTTATATCATTACCCAAGTAGTTTTTTTTACATAACATTTTTTTATTAGAAAATTACCTTCAACTCTGTCACAAATTGCCTTGGCCCGAGGAAGTTTTTACATTCTGGAACGCTATACAAGGTACTAGAAGATTTAGATTTTGTTTGTTTGTTTATTTTGATCTTCAAAATTGCATCAGCTGTGGGATTATCTAGATTTGTATGTAAGCAATGTTTTGATATTGATCCACTGCACTAAATTTAAATTGGTTCTTATTAAAATTTCTATTTTACGGTAATTGAGATATGCACGCAGAATTGGTTTCTGGTATTTGTCGTTAAGTACGGATAATTGGGCTGGTTTCTCTCTCACCTAAAGCTGAATTACTCCAGTTTCATGGAATGATTTTCTGCATTTTTAGCTCTTATACGACTGACTGACTCAGTGAAATGTTTTACAAAATTTGTTTATTCTGTTCTCATTCTCCAACATCTTTATGGAATATAGAACTTTTGTTCATTCCCTCTTTCCTTTTCCAGGCCAAAAGCGGGAAGGAGTTGGTCGGTCTGCTCTTCAGCGACTTCCTCCTCCTGGCTCAGCCCCAGAGGTCATTGGGGTCAGCGGCCTCCGTGTTCAGTTTTGACATCAAAGCAGACACTCGTTTCAAGATGTACAGAAGCGTGAGTAGGATTTATGACAAAAAAGATTTCTGCATTCTGCGACATTACATGCACTAAGTGACTTTCACAATGTATTCATTTCACAGCCGATCTTCCTAAATGAGGTCATGGTGAAGAAACCGCCAGAGACGGAGGTCGACTCTCAAGTCTTCCATCTTCACCACGTCGATCGCGTTTACAGTTTGAAAGCCATTTCCACCACAGAAAGGTCTGTCTGCCATCGATTATCTCTTTTGCTCACGTTGATTGGTTCTGGCAGAGACACTTGGGTGAAGAAAATAGAGGCGGCGTCCAAGCACTATTTGGAGACCGAGCGGAAGAAACGAGAAAAAGCTCATTCTGGTACGCCATGCTATTAATATTATTGGGATTATTTACAATATTTTATATATACAGGCCCTTCAGCTTGTATTTTGTTAAATGTTGGTTGAGTAATTAATTTAGGAGAGTTCAAGCAGAATCCACTGTAAATGTTTTTCAGATTTGAAATTGAATTATGATTATTTATATAAGATTCATTTGTAGATTTTTGTGGCTTCTTTTTCTTTCCTCCCAAACAGCATCGTTCTCTTGAAGCCGCTGCGCATTTGTGGCTGATTTGTTTTTGCTTTGTTTTGTATGTTATCATTCTTACTAACCGAGTTGTTTGCTTTGAAGCTCATCTTGAATTAAGGTCGTCAGCTATGGGACGATTACTCATCGTTATCAACGAAGGTTGCGACCTTTTGCCGGGAAATTTGGGAAGTGGTAAGACGAGCGGCTGACCTCTTGAACATGTGCAGTGACCTCACTGAACTCACACTTTCTCTCTCTTATTTTAGCACCCTACAAACTCCTTTCCTTTGCAGCTCTTTCCCTTTTTTTCTTTCTTAATCATTCTGATTATTCTTATAATGCTTGAACGAAGTTTTGACGAAAGAAAATTTTTGAATTAAACAAATTTAATTATAAAAATTCTGAGCACACATATTATAAGAAAAATCAAATCATCTCTTCTTTTTTTTAATGACAATGCTGAAGCATGGTAGTTTTCTATAATCTGCATCAATATCCAGTGCGGAAAAGTTCGCTGAAAGGCTGCGGTAGATTGTTAATAGTCGTTGACGAGGGCAGAAACCTTGTCGCATGTGACCGCAATGGTGAGAATGACAAAGACATAATCAAGATCTCCTTGTACGATTTCCCTTCGCTTTCTTCTCCAAAGGGATATAAAATGTAGACGACAATAATTATCGCTTCTGGTTCCCGTGTTGTTCTATTTTCCTTTCAGCTTATGTGGTGGGCTGTTTTTACTTTGATTGCACCGTGTATCATACTCGTCCCGCTTTCTCAAATTCTTATTCGTGATTCTTCTCTAAAGTGCGAAAGATTCCAGTAGTGGGACGTCTGCTTGTCGTCATAATGGAGGGCAGTACGCTCGTCCCGGGCGAAGATGGTAGGCGACCTGAGTTTGATGGAAATGTCGTTTTTAGAAGAAGAAAAAAGTGTTTTAAATCGTATTCGCATGCGAGGTGTTTTTGTTGTATTTTTCAAATTTTTCAAATTTGCAAAAATGAGTTTTTTTTGTTCATGCTTATGTGAAAATAAGCTCCTTTTTATGCATACTAATCATTTCCAATTCCGCTCTGTGGTCTGGTGGTGGTGCAGTCTCCTATGATTTACATATCATGAATATTCATGTTTTATCAGAAATGTATGGGATTATTAAAAGCATGGTTTTTCTTTTTAATTAGTCGCATGTTAATTAGTACGATGTAAACCGGTGCTTGGCCAGTATACACAAAAATCTGCATGTAAATGACACTCAAATGGATTAACGCAAAATATTTAACCACATAGAACTTACTTTTTTCTAAATACTAAAACGTTGTCGTCGGCTAAATTTCTTGCCGTTTGCCAGGGAAAAGTGACCCGTACTGTGAGGTGAGCATGGGGGCCCAGGAGCACAAGACCAAGGTCATCAACAACACCCTGAACCCCAAGTGGAATTCCTCCATGCAGTTCACCATCAAGGATCTGCAGGAGGACGTGCTCTGCATCACAGTCTACGACCGAGACCTCTTCACTCCCAACGGTAATCCATCTTCAGGCTTCATTTACACACTGTTTCTCCTCCTTCCAGATTTTCTTGGCCGCACAGAAATTCGCATCAATGATATTTTTAATGAGACGAGAGCAACTAAAGGCCCCATCACCAAGCACCTTCCCCTGCATGAAGTCGATTCTGGACAAGTCATCGTTAAGCTGGATCTCCAGATATTTGGTGAAACGTGATTTCCACTAGTATTATCATGAATTAAAAAAAAAAAAAAAAGTAAAAAAAAAGAAACAAGATGTAAAGTTTCTCGGTTAGTGATTGATACGTACTCATGTTCTTGTTATGCATTAGTACTAGCAAACTCACTTAGTCGTTTTCTCACATATCTGATGAGCTCACGTTGTTTAAATATGTGTGAAGTTATAGCTGATATAATTCATTCGCATTTCTCTCACATGTCTTCAGAGCAGCAATCGTTTTGTTGCTCAACGGTTCTGGTCAAATTTTTTCATCTGTCTGAATTGAACCATTTGCCATTCCGCAAATTCTACCTTCATTCCATAAATCCACAAATTGTTTTCCTTTTGGTCATTTTTCATATTTGGCATTTGATGAAATACATGTATTCACAGATGCATTTGTTAATTTCTTTTGAAAAAGAAAAAACTAAGAAATAGTACAAGTACATATATTTGGGTGTCATACAATCATATGCATTGATTCAGAACATTTTTAACATATTTTTCTTTTCTTTTTTCAATTTCTCAAATGACATAATACTGGAAGAAGAAAGACACAAAGTCCCTATGAAGAGAAAGGGGCCAATACACTCAGAAAAAAAAAATAAGAGAGAGGGAGAAAAAACAAAACCATTCAGTAGCCACAATATATGATTTGAGACCTGAATAGACATCTTGATAATCTGGAGTTATCACAGTGCAAAAATGTTGTTTATTATATTTGTTTAATATCAGTGGAGAGTGAAAAACACACTTTTTTTAGTCATTTTAAATAGAGTGAGCTAAAATGAGGTCTCTACTCTCTACGGCGGCAGTGGAGGACATACATAATGAGATCATTCAACACATTTTGAGCAGCGATATACTCACAAACAGAAAGATCACGTGGCGACTAAAGCTTTGAAAGCAGAACAAAATATGAACCTCAGGAATGTGTAACAAGAAGGCGTGGTCATACCAGGAGCAGAAAGAAAGCTAAAAGAATTGATTGTTTTTCTTCATTTTGTTGACCACAAATAAAAACTGTGTTTTTTGTGTTAGCAATGAAATGAACTTCAAGTTTTTCTTACTCAGCGGTGAGGGCGGCCATTGCACGCAGTAGCACGCGGTTTTCTAGTTGCGTCTTTTCATGTTCTGCATCTATAATCTGTATATCCTGAAAATGATATAAAAAGTGAAATATTACATCAAAATTAACGAAATTATTGTAAATCAACTTTAATGAAAACACCAACATGGAATTAACTTTATCATAACCAGCAGGAGAAGGGGTCGGTTTATGTTCTCACATTCCAAAGCCAAATAAAAATGAGAATTCACCGCGAAATAAATTAAAACCCAAGGAACAAAAAGGACACCATAAAAACGGGAGGAAGGGCGGGAGGGGGATACAAAGTGCGACTGTTGAAGTGAAAGCCCCGCAGGACGGCATAACATGAATCCATGCAATGCAAATTAAGAGAGAAAGCATGCAGAGAAAAAACCCTCAATTCACCTCATCCACTTTCAATGATGCTGCATTCAACGAAAATCATCAAATCAATGAAGAGCGAGCGAAACAGTGAAATCCAAACACAAACCTTGTTCATCACCGCAACCTGCTTCTCCAACTGGGAAATGTGTCGCTCACGTTCATCCAGCAGTTCTTGTAGCCGTCGGTTCTCCTCACGCTCACACTCCAGTTGCTATGGAAACACGACGATAAACAGCTCTTCTCAGCAATGTTAGCACACGCACCCTTTCTAGGTCAACATTTCGTGAGAGTAGCTTCGTGTCGAGGACCTCCTGGTGCCTGTGGTGGTGATGATGATGATGGTCGCGCGTTCTCCCACCGGAGGCGGCCATGGCTCCAATCGAGCGTGGGATTAGCTCGGCTTCGTGGAATCGCTCGCTGATTGAGGGCGGGGCACCAGCGGGGTGAGGGATGGGGCGGGGGATGGGGCGCACGCAGCTGCTGGTGCTGCCATCTCCTTGCAATGGGGTTCCTGCAACTGGAGTGACAAGGGTATAATTGCGTCCTCAATCAGAGATATACGCAGGCAAAAACGTGAGGAGACGAGAAGCAAAGATGAACACAGCACAGACACCGATGAAGCGATTACCAGGCGTGATTGGGCAGATAATATCCGCAATGGAACTGTGCTGTTTCGATTGGACTGCAGGGGTCACTGCCTTGCTATGAGTACACTGACCAATGGTTGTCAAGTTGGTTTCCGATTGGCTGACGGTGCTGTCATAATCCTGGTTGTCTTCTAGATCAGCATCCAAATCAGAAGGACTGCAAAATGATACAATGCAAACATGTACCCAGTTGTTATAAGGCCAACATACCTTTTGTTTCGCACTCTGCGCACAGCAAAGATTTTCCGCTCCTGTAATTAATTTATTAATCACCGGATAATCACGGAGTGCAAGTACCCACCTCCTCTGGCGTTTGAGGGTTATCCGCATCAATGACTTCATTACAACTTGTGTTGCGTCTTGTGACTTCGCTCTCTTTGTCTGCTTCATCCAGTGAGTCTCCAGTGCTCTGTCAATCAATCAATCAATCATTCAATTAATCACTCAATGAATAAATAAATCAATCATTTAATCAATCATTCAATGAATAAATAAATCAATCAATCAATTCATCAATAAATAAATAAAATCAATCAATCAATCAATCAATCAATCAATCAATCAATCAATCAAATGGAATACTCACCTCTGCAGCATTCTGCAGGTGCACAACGCCAGTACTCCTCCGCTTCTCTCGCAGCTTGCGTTTGTCCTTGGCAGTTTTGCCTTTGTGCATGTGCATGTGAGTCGGACGTATCCGCTTGTCCTTCATGCGTGTGTTGAGTCGGGTCGGGGACTCATGCTCACCCGCAGCGGCTCCTGCTCCCGGCGGAGCGAAGGTCACGTGACCAGGACTGGGGCCGAGCGACAGATCCTGCATGTCCTCTCCGTCCAAATCCTTGTCGTCTGTAGTTTCAACTGATTCGTTTTTATTGTGAGCCGTCCGACTTCTGAGGGTGCGAATCCGACTGCGGCGAGTATTCATCTCGTAATCCTCCCGATCCAAACTCTCTTGGCTGACTGAACTGGACGCCATGGTGACGACACCTGGTAGATAAACAACCAAATTACTCAACTGCACTCAATTGACCCAGGCATGCGAGGGTGAAACGAGGTTGTGACCTCATAATCGCTTGGTTGATCTTCTTTTCATAAGCTCAACACCTTCATGATTAATACCCTCCTGAGGCCTTGTCAGGTATTACATAACACAGGGTTCGTAACAAGCAGATTAATGGCTCAGACCTGGAAATTGTGATGTAAAAAAAGCTAAAATACTTACACAATCTTTCAAAGTGAATGGGTTTTGTAACTATAGTTATATGACTAATGTCACGATCTAGTGAAATAAAAATATTGAATGGAGAATATGAAAGAAGTTTGCAATCTCAGAAATCTGAGAAAAAAACTACAAAAAAAACTACAACCTGAAACGCTTTCACTACACAGCTGCATGTGAGCTGGAAAAGGGGCTTCTGAGGAGATCAGTGACGAGACAGGATCAGCCGAGGAGCATCAATCAGTGAGCAGAGCATCTCTCTGCAATCATGCTCCATTGTTGGGGGGAAAAATAGAGTACAACGGGAGATAGATCACTGACATTTATGCACACAAGTGATGGACTGAGGAAACATCTGTAACTACACAGCCAATTGCATGATCAAATAAAGCACATATGCTGAATGGAATGGTGGAAGCACGGTTGGATTGCATGTAAAATATTCACTAGAGGACGTCATTCATGCAAATCAATGGTTACATAACTTACATTCGCCCTTGAGCACCTTTTGTTTAGATATGGTTTGGTATCATTGGCTGCCATGACGACGAATTCGAAGAATCTGCGCTTATCTCACCCAATTTCCCTGGCAGTCAGTTTGCAATCAGCCGGCCACATCGATAGTGCTTAACTACTGGGTATACGAGTTGTGTCCATATATGTAATTTGACTAATTTCCTTTCTCTCTTCATCTTTTTTTTTTCTTTCTCTCATTATATTAAAAGTTGATCTTTTGGATTACGGTCCTTACATAAGTGGAATCATAGAGTTGAGTTTGCAACTTTGCATCAATGGAACCAGTTATCCAGGCCTTGGGTTACATCTTGTGGAATTAATCATAAAATTGTGTATGCACACAGAACAGGGAAAATGCAGGAACACATTATAGAATTAACATCATGCATGCCGATTAGAGCATTAGTGAATGAGAGCACAGTCAATAGAACATATGCTCCAAAGAACACATATGCGCCATTTTGTAAATTTATGTATATCTCACTTGAATAATCATAAAGGCCAAAAGCCACAAGGATATTGACATATTGTACAACTGCCAAAACAGCACAGGATATTAGCACAAGGAGATTGTAGAAGGAGGCACACCAAATAAGGGATCAACCAAAAGAGGAACTGGTATTAATTTTAAATGCATTCTGAATGGTTAGTAAATATAGAAAGGTTCTCTTATGAAAGCCTTCCACAGACCACAAATGGCCCCCATAATTTTTTTACTTTTCAGTTGGGCTCAAATTCTAATTTAGGTGTGATGTCACCAGGTACTAAGGTAGCTTTACAACTTTGAAGATTGAAAATTGTTGATTAAAATGTTTAATTAACAACATGCAAATTAACATTCATGCTTAGTGAATAGACTGTGTAATAGCTCATCAGATGATTATCAGATAATCTGAGATGTCTTATCCAGATATGAAGCCCAAGAAGTAATTCCTTCAAATCTCTTGGCAAGATGCCAACACGGGGAATGATGTTGGGCAGCACAAGTCCATAACTGAGAAATTGTGACAGCAATGGACACAAAACAAACCACATGCTGGTATATGTCACAAACGAGGAGAGAGAGGGATGTAGGGCATTAACCTGTCAAAACTGAAAAATGACAAAAGACAGATTTCTACATATGGTAATTAGTGCTAAATACCAAAAACACTTCCCAAGAACTCTAGAAATTAATCAATTATGAAATATGAATATAATCACTGTAACGATATCCATAATATCTTAAAATATTTTCTCAAAACAGAGATGACCGTGTGCATACCCACAGTAGAGTGGTATCCAAATGTAAACCTATATGTTAGGATGGAGATGATTTTGTAGATGATTATCATGATGCATTGTTATTCAATTAACAATCAATTCATTCAACATGTAATATGAAGATAATGAAAGTGCGTTTTCAGTATACTTGCCTTATTTCAATTATAACACGTCTTAACATACAGTTAATCTGCGGAGATTCTTGCTTCAACGGTTGTGAATGAACTGGATGGCACAACAGATAACAACAATGGATAACAAACTGATCCAATATCCAATATCACTATCAGAATGCAGAGAGACGATTTCAGAATTTGTACCAACTTAAACTATAATATATATGGCATTATACAGTGTTATATGCATAACTGTGATTGCAATAAAAATAGTTGGCAAGATCCTTTACCACTGTTTACAATTACATGAGTTGGGAATGTCCCATCAAATGACTATTAATAGAAATATTACGGACGGCAGAATCACGATCGCACTTCAAGGAGGAGTGATCGGGTAATGCGGGGGATGAGCGTCCCGGCGAACAATAAATCAGTAAAAGGAAAACAGGCATGTCGTGAGTTCAGGCCAATTCATTCAACGTGAAATGACTCATCCAGCAAACATGTCATTGGGCACTGAGTCAACACAATAGAAATGGACCACAGGAACGTTTGTTGCGATTCTAGAATGTGTAATAAAAGGTATCCATACCATAAATCTACGCAGACACGGTTGAGATGCTATGACAGACGAAGTGAAGCAAAATTAGAATGATGTTTGTAAACACCCATGTCTTTGGAAAACTAATTTGACAGCCTCGCTTCAGCATCATCTGGGCGATACCATAGTGACAATAAAAGGGGGAGAAGGATGTTCGCGCAATCGTTGTTTCCTTGTCATATACTTTTCCTAGCATTTTCATTCATTTAAGTATCTACTTTACTCTATATACAGTGTGAGTCAACACAAACCATTAAAATAAACTGGTTATAGACCCAATAAATAAAGCGTAAATGATGTTAACACACAAACAAAAATGGACTCAACCAGAGCAATCGCAAATAATGCGCAGCTGCAAAACTGACAAAAATGGTGTCTGTGCTTATTGTTGCCTCTAAACAGCTCGGTTCAATGGAATAATCTGATAATAATATTTAGGAATTTTAGATACAAATGATACCATTAATGTAGAGTGTGAGATTGAAATTTCGTGATTATTTTTACAATTGGTTGCTAATATCAGAGTTGCATATCGCTATGAGCAGGCTGACTCCCCACTGCTACAGTGTAATATTTATCCCGCATATACATGCAATATGACACAGTAAGAAACATAAAATGACTATAAATAAAATTTACTCATAAAAAAAGAACTGAAGTCTCAAACAAATAAAATCTATGGCTCATAATGGCTGGGTGTTGATCAAGTGAGAAAACCTATCCACCCCCCCCCCCCCTCTTCCTCACAACACCAAATAACAACATAATTATTTTAAAACATTAAATGTTATTCCATTGCAGTGGTCTGTGAGGCCTATGTGTTTACAGGTCCTGAGCAAGAACGAAGACGCCACCTGGTAGCCTTCAACATATGCCCAGGGGACAAGCTGGACAAGCTCTATTGAGACTATAGCTCACAGACAGGAGTCTGATGTGTTGGTTGTACTGTTCCAGCGTATCAGTATTTTCCAGTACAAGAGAGGGATGGTTTAGAATACAAGCAAGGAGATTCCTTTAGGCTGCTCTGTGTTCTTCAGTGGCTCCCTGACATTTCAGTAGAGTCTTTGGTATGTGAGCAGCAGGTGCATTCTTCTCAAACGAGAGAGTCAGTGATAGAGCTGTGGGATCTGAGAAGTTAGCCATTTCATAAAGGATCATGCAGTATGCATTGCTGTCGATCAGTTCACAAAGAAATGATCTACATTGGATCTATTGCCAAGATTGTTCTCGAATGTTAAATCTCCATTGTTGTGCAGTATGGTGTGACAAAGGTTTTCATCGTTGATGGACCTCTGGAGAGACAGCGAGTGTTGGGTTGCCCGACCAAAGCCTGTGTTGAAAATACCTCCCCCGACCCTCCTTCTCCCCTCCGTATGACTCCATCTCCAGGAGAACAGAAAGTTAACGGAGCACATTGTCAAACTCCTGTAGGTTAGCTGCATGGTCAGTGGGCATGTGCACATTATTGACCAGAAATGATGTTCTCCTGTCGCAGAAGAGGCTTTTACTAAACAGATGCGTTGACTGAAGCAGGGCACAGATGAGAAGCAGATGCCGAGGGCAGAATGCCACATAATCGCCACCCCATCATATGGCCGACCAAGGATGAGGCGGCAGCCATCCATGGCTGAGGCACCATGACATGCAACATTATAGCGTTATAAATGAGCAATTATTCCTAAAACTGTGTTATTAGGAAAATTTATTCCTAAAAGTTCTTGAGGGGCACCGAATAGCTCTGTGGGTTTCACCGGCAGACTGCAATCCTATGCCGATTGTGGAGGTTGAGATCCAAGGTTTGAGACCCGATCGGGCCATGGGCGTTATGATTGTGATAAATAATTGCAATTCATTATAATTATTGTTCTTCGGTGACCAACTGCGTAACAAGGTCGAGCACTGTGTACTACTGTCTATGATAGTATGCAGGATAAAGAATTCTTGAGATTTTATTTATCGATAAGCGTAGGGTGAAACTCAGATTCTGGACATTTGTTCTGGTGCCTGTATCACCCAAACGGTCTGGGTGGAGCCATAAACCCCATCCTGCCTTATACATGCTAGAGTTCTTGAAGGAAGACGAGGTGAGAGTTAAAGAGAGGCTTGATGTTATCAGTTTTTAATAAGAGTAATAGGCAGCCAATGTGCAGCTCCATTAGAGCCGATGTGATGTGTTGGTGAGTTTTTGTCCTTGTGACGAGTCTCACGGCAATGTTCTGGATGGGCTGCAGCTTTGTCAATACTTTAGTATTGATTTTATGTTTAAAAAATCCAGGATAATTAAAATAACAGTGAAAACAACATTATTAAGTTTAATGACTCATTACTACAGAGAAAAGCTAGAATAATGGCATTATCTATTCTGATGATTAATGACGGATTGCCAACTAATATGCGTGCGCTACCAAGTACCGACAAAGGAAGTACTGACACATGACTGAGCAGTGACTTTGAAATACATTCGAACCTCATTATACTGTCCATCGCTATAAACGACAGCCCCGTTTAACAACAACATTTAGCATGTGACGAATCTATATCCATGTTAAGCACCTTGTTATAACAGAATCTTTGGTTTGCGACACTGACAGGGCCTCTCCTGTGACAAAACCATGTTTTATGCCTAAAATTGCCTTTCTAATTCGACACTGCTAACTTGTTCTTCAGTTTGATTGACGGCCATTGGTGGCCTGCACAACGTGTTAATTGCTATTTGTCAAGCCTGGCGTGCAGGGCTGTCGGCAAACTTGAAAGCCAGTGATTTTTGTCTTGCGGCTTGTGTTTTGAAAACCATCAACAATCACTATTGTGAATTATTATTGGAACAAAATGCAGCAAACTTTCCTTTGCTTTGATAGATCATTGAGCGAGTGACTAATTGGACTAGAGTGATACAGCATATTCCAAGTAAAAGTCCAAGTTCACAACAAGTGCAGAGCTAGTTGACTTTGTTGGTCAATTAAATCTAACCCTATGGTTTTAACTTTGACTGCAACTCTGCTGATCAATTTTTGCCCGCATTAACTGAATGCTTGAATGATTTCACTTAAAGTTCCTTGCTCTGAGCTTTCAGCCAACTGAGGCGAGTGCTGCATGACACACGTGTGTTAAATCGTTAAAGACATGATCCCTAATCAGCATTGAGTCGATTAAAAAATCGCACGATTGAAAATTTAATGGGCGGTGCCTTTTAGACAATCAGTTAAAAAGGCGTTGCCTTGAAAACAGACGGGCGTTTGATGCGAGGTTAACTGATACACGTTGTGACATGGAGTGCATGAGATCAAAGAAAAGTTCCTCCTTCCGACAGTGAAGCAATGAACGCGTTGCAAATTTTATTAAGATACTGTGGAGAGAGCACACCACTTGGGGCAAAATATTTTGACACTCTTACGACTCATGTACGTGATTTGATCAGAGAAATTGATCATAAGAGAAGACAGATGAAGAAGCAATCACCCCTTTCAGAATATTTTTTCTCAATGTAAAAGTAAAAAATTCAAAATGAAGAAATCAGAAATAAAAACACATTTTATAATAAAGAGATCGTTTGAAATAAAAATGCGTTTGTGCATTCATAAGGTCCTGAGATTATAACGTTTTGCATTTATAATGTTCACATTTTGAGTAATTATTTTACCCCTGAGACACCTACTTTGGGGACCCGAAGGCCGTGACACAAAATTAATTGACTGTGACGAATGCTGTCGTTATATCGAGGTTCGTCTGTATTTCTTTAGAGACCCATTTTATGTTTTCAATTATGTTCTTTTTGATGTGCCTCGCATCGAAACTGTGAAATTATGTACTAAGTAATTGGGTGTTTATAAGTGAATACATTTTTATAATTATTTATAATTATACTAATTTCATCCTTCAAACTCCAAAATGCGACTGTAGAAAATTTAGACTCCAGATGTCGACGAGAACAGCTGATCACAAAAACATTGGCCTGATTACATTTATACCATTGAAGTATAAGGGAGTAACTAGCATGACCGTGTAATGTTAAAGCGCCTATTCACGATAGCTTGGAATTTAAGGGGATCATATAACATATAAAATTATCAAGCACCACCACGTCGAGTTTCAGTTGAATTTCAAAATGTACGTTCCCCTTAAATTTGGCTTCAAATTGAAATTCAATTCTGACCGTTCACGAGACCCAACATGCATTCGATTTTGTACTTCTATGGTCCTATCTAGCTCCTCAAGCTGTAGCGTAGAAACTGCTCCGCTACCCTTGGGGAGCTAGGTCCTATCTGTCAGTGGTGTCTCTTTCATATTCATGAGAATATAATGATAATCATGTTAAATGCAATCATTATCATAACTGAATATTGTACAAACATGTGAACATGTATGATGTATTAATATACATGACTGTGCATGTCTACTCTGGCCCAGATTAGGTCAGGACATGTAGACTTGTTTTTTCAATCGATTATAAATATATAATCTTAATTAAAATCTACAACTTAACTTATAACTACATAAGCAAGTTAATTATGCTATATGTCATATATGGTATATCGTACATGTTAATTTCACGATTGATACTTATCATGAAAATTATGAAACATTCCTGCCCATGAGAATTAAAAAAATTGAAGTGGACAAAATTTACCATAAGTAAAGGAAAAGGTGATTTTATTGTTAATTGCAAAATTTAAATGCAACAATTGAATTATAAATGATGAAATGACAAATAGAGAGATAAACAATCAATATTTTTCCAGTAAATTCTCCAACTGTGGAACAAGTTTGGATTCTTGTTTTGCTTTGACAACTTGAAATAAAACCGGACAGTCAATAGACCTGCAAGGCAAATCAACATCATTTGTGCCCATGCAATTGGTACAAATCTGAAGAGAAAGAAGAAAAATACATTAGTTCATCAATAAAATCCTGATCTTCACTCAAACCTGAGAAAGAGAGCGAAGCTTTGATTCGTAAATCCTAATTCGTGTTCCGAGAATTACTGTAGCTCTTTGAGGGTCAGTGGAACACTTGTCACATGTGCCATGGTTCGTTGTGCCATCACAGATTGGACAATAGAGGCTGGAGAAATATTGCGAAATGGTTTCCTGATGTGGAGAATTTAAGAAATAAGTGTGAGTTTATTTATGAGAGTAAATTTAACCTTTTTGTTAACTGCAGTCGAATCTGGAATAATTGGAGCACGAAGAAACCGAGGTAGTTCGTAATACCACATTTTGACATCAACGCCAATCAAAGCGAAGAGTCTGTCAAGAGGTGGTAGCACTTGTTTAGTGATGTAGTAAAGAGTGTTGATTCTCAATGTTGGATCTTCGAGTAGTTCATGAGGTTCGCGTACGAGTTGAATGAGAGGGAGGCCAGGTGTGCCATACACTATCACGTAAGGAACACGCTCAGAGACTAGCGGCTCAGCACAACGGTCCTTCAAGAGGCGTTTCCTGTGTATCAGAACTTACAAAGTAACAACCACGCTCTGAGATCGTGTGAAAACTCACCGTGCAATCTCCAAAGACGGAACGCTAACCCCACGATATCCTGACATCCCGCGGAATTCTTTTGCGAAGACGCAATCCTGAATGTTGAAACGTCCCTCCATCATTTTGACACATTGCTTTTGAACGTATGATTTCACTTGTGAAATATCACGAGTGCTGAAGAGCAGTTTGATCGAACGCTCTAACATCTGTGAGAGAAAGTGATAATCAGCGGAGTTTGACCAAAGGGGAGGAGCCATGCAGAACCTTGGATACGACGCTGCAGTTGTCTCTGCGCACTGTCTCGATTCCTTTGGCGTGAAACACGGGTTCTTTCTGGTCCACGGTTTCATACATGAATCCCACGTATCGCTTCTTTGCTTGTAGAACGCACGGAAGGTAAACCTTGAAGCAGACGCAAGCATAAAACATCCCGCAGAACAAGCAGAACTCACTTTTTCGAACTTCAGTTTAATAGGTTTTGGATTCGCTTGCGTGACTGCGTCAGCTATTTCCTGTCCGATTTTGAAGGCTTCTTCTTTTGTTCTGCCTTCCAGCTGAAGGAACATGCTGAAAACAGTCACAGAGCTATTACATAACTCTCGCAGTCAATGAACTCCCACCTGTCTGTGTCGCCATAGACGACCTTCGCCTGCCATCGCGGTGTGTCCTCCACAAGGGCAATCGCTCGTTCTAAGGTCTCTCTGGCCTTGCGCACAATACTGTCACCGACCTGAAATGCATGATGACGTGTACATAGAGCAATGTAATGAGTCCAATATCTCACCTCCACAAGGGGCATTCGGCCAGAGAAACTTGCAGCCGTGTAACCAAACGTTACATTAGCAATGAGTTTCAGGCCAAGTTGTCTGGCGTGCAACATCTTTTGCAGAGTCTGATTAAGAGAAAAATCAACCCATGATAAAAAAAAATAATTATAGACCACGAATCTCATATTAAAAAATTAAATTAATGTCTTGCTTTCCTCAAATTAAGCACACTATAGTCAATTATATAATGCAATCAAAGCAAGTCTTCTACCTTGTCATCTTTACAATCCTTCATCGACTTCTTCACCATGAGCCTCGTGTTGAGGATTTCCTCGACCATCAGCGGCAGAACTCCCTTGCGCACGCTCTGATTAGCAAACACAACGCCATTGGGACAAATATTGACGTCTTTCTCCAGTGACTGTCGGTGGGAGAAGAGTTAAGATAAAATAGGATAAGATATAACAACCAATGAAATCACCTTCAGCACAGACGGGGGAATATTCAGAGAAGAGCAGCCGAAATTGAACGGACCCTCTCTGCCAGACGAATGTGAATTTAGAGATAGAATTATCAATATAATTTAGAAAAAAAAAGGGACATACGTACCCTGCCTTCGCTAAGCAGTCAAGTCGTCCGAGACAAGAAGTGAAGCAATAATTGTAGGCGATCATGATGGACGGATACAGCGACTGGAAATCCAGCACCACAACTGGATGTGTGTAGAAGCGGGAGACTGGCTCCATGGTGAGGGGGATGCACTCTGGCGCCCTCTGTGCAGCTCTCTGCTGTGGACTGGGTGACACAGGAATGTAATTCAAAGGCTTTGCAATCCTCAACATCATTGACTCCACGCGATACTGAATAATATGAACAACATAGATATACGCTGATAAGAGGATTGAGGCACCAACCTGGGATCCTCTCGATAAGACATGGTAGAATTCAATGCCAAAAACACGTGCAAATTCACTGGTGGTGGATATCAAATCGAGATGCTTCATGATTGCAATGCAATCTGATGAACGAATCGTGTAATATTCAATCACACGCCACCTAAGATAGAATAAGGATTAAATAAAATTGAGATTGTCAGTCAGTGTGCCTATTACCTGTGTAAGTCCGTCTTGTTATCATACCAATCGGATAAACAGCGGAAAGAGTACCGAGGAACTCGCTTGTGAAGAGCGTGGAAAACAACATTTTCAAAAGTGTAGACGTTCAAAGTGAGCTGTAAAGGATAAATGCTAAAGCATCAGCAACACGACGCTGGAGATAATTGAACGAACCTCATGTCGGAGAACTCTCCACAGATTGATGACAATACGGCCAGAAATCTTGATGTCTGAAATTGCTTCCGCTTCGAGATCATCAGCGTCCGCTTGTTTATTCTCACTGACTGGATTGTCCTCTGTTTTGACAATAAAATAAATAATTAATCAATTAATAACAGCACAAATCACAAACACAAAAACACACCGTGCAGCCGAGATAGAAGTTTGATCAAATTGAGATTCAAATGACACGCTCGCTTGATTATAAATCCCCAAGACGCTTTCTGGATCTCAAATCCAACCAGGATATCTGGATCCCATCTGAGAAGACGATTGTATAAATTTCTGATTCATCAGCGATTTCTCCTTTTTTTTTCTCACTTTCTGACCAGCTGAATCAGTTCATCAATGAGCTGCTCTTCAGTTGGGACGTAGGTCACATGGAGGTCAGGGAAGCCAGATCGGATGAACATCGGGCGAGAAGGCGGAGCTGAGTCGGTGGATGTACTGGCTTGGTCATCTTTGACCACAGCAATGCACCCTCTGACCTCTCTGGGTCCCTTGTGTTCGGGTACATCATTGTGAATGGTGAAGAAGATAGAACAGATGCTGTCGAATTCTGGGTCGGGGCAAAGGTTACCACGGGTTTTTATGTGTATTTCTACACTTAAAATGGTTAAATGCTGGAACTGAAATAGAAAAATTAGGAATATTGAATTCAGAGTGTTCTGCTTACTTCATGAGTCGCTTTGGCGTCTTGGATGTTTTGAGAATCGACTCGAAATCCGTACGAATTCTTCGGTGTGGGGCCATCAATGAGAGAGAGAGATGTCTCTTTGGATGGAGTCTGGCTGTCCTGTGGGATACGCATGATGGGATAGTAATAATCAATGAGTACATTGTACTCACTTTTGTGGGCAGCAGAAGAGACCTTCTCAATGAACTTGTGGAATCAGTCGAAACCCTCCGACCGAGGGAAAGGCGTTTCCGTAATAATGAGCTAGGTGGAGTGACCTCTGACCTTTCACTAGAACCCTGTGACCTTTTCAAAGAGCTGATCGGAGTCAGAGATGGTGAAGGGGCTTCTGAGTATGAGCCCCCCCTTGTGGCCAGAGAGGTAGAAGGCGTACTGCTTAGCAGGCGTGATCTCCCGCCATCATCCCCATCAGAGAAATCCTCGATTTCATCCCTTGAAGATGCAATCGGAGAGCAATAATCTTCCGGAATCTCCAGTTCCAGAGTAGACGCCCGCCTCATTAACCCAGGGCTACCACTCAGTCTCTGAGTGCTCGCACTGAAAGCGACACTCTTTCTCTTCTGCACACTTAGCGACTTCTTAACGAATGACTTTGGAGTTGGTTGACTCTTGACTTGCTCCTCTTTCGGTTTGCTTTTCTTGCCAATTCCTTTGTCTTTCACTTCTGTTACTTTTTTCCCGCTCTTATTCTTTCTGAGCCATTCCCTGACCTTAGAAGCGCTAGGCGGGGGTTTGCAAGGAGTGATCACAAGGGGTGGGTTGCCTGCAATGTCTAAAAGCAGTTGCGGATTGGACGAAAGATTTCCAATAAGTTCGTGGCGGACGTCCTGCGAAGTTCCGAGGGAGTCAAGATGCTGCGAGAGAAGCACAGTTTGCCAGTGACGGAGACCTCGCGAGGAATGGTCGCTCTCAAAGGCAGGGAGGTCTTTAACCTGTTACAAAGATGGCTGTGAGCTGTTGGGTTTCATTTTTTTGTTTTATATTTCTAGCCATCAATACAAGACTCATTCTTATGGACCCGTTAATTCAAATTCTTCGGTTTCCATGGACAAAGGAATAACAACAGATCACATGACGTTTGAAGTACCAAGGATCATTGCTGGAGCACGAATCAGTCGGATTAATGAGGTCAGACTGTGTATTCTTCGATTTCCATCTGATCTAATTAATCCTTAACGTCATACTTGAAAACTTAAGAATTTTGTAATTTACTGAAAAGTGAAGCAGGGTTTTTCTCTCTTCCAAGTTCTTTAAATGACTAAATCATCTGATGCATAATAATGCAGACTACTAAGCAATGAAGCAAAACGGTGCTCACCAAACTAGTTCTTACTACGCTGCCTGCGTGATCCCTGGAAGCAGAAAGAGAAGACGTTACAAGGACGCCTCTTCGCATTGTGTAAAGAAAAGCCTTAGAAAACATACATCCATACAATTTTATTGGTAAAATAGCACAAAAGATTAAAATAGCCAGACATTAAAACCGAAAAAAAACCCAAAAAACATCGCTCAATAAGTTACAGCATTATTAGTGAAATCCACAAGATGGCCGTCATACATTGACTAAAACATGGGAGCGCTGCCTTTAGGAGAAGAAGAAAAAAAAAAAAAAAAAAAAAAAAATTCATTACATTTTAAATGCAAATGTCAAAAAAAAAAAAAAAATTATAAAAAAATACAAAAAAATACTACACGATTGACAAACTTTAATATATAATTATCGAATGAAAAAAAACTGGCGAGGAGTGATCAAAGAACAACAATATTTACAAAACTGAAAAAAAAAAAAAAAAAAAACAAAACCATATGCAAAAATTCACTATAATATTTCGAACACGAGAAAATTATGGTTTTTCTATTTTTCTTGAAGGCGGATTACACGCACAAAAACTAACAGCGCTGGTTTGAAACAGAGAAAAAAAAAAAAAAAACACGCATAAATGGACCGCTTTCACAGACAGCCTGCTGCCAAAGTTGAGAGTTTAAACCCTTGCGAAATATGCATAGATTGCTCACAAAGGCAGGCCGTCAGTATTACCTGGGTTTGTCAGTCATGTCCTGGGGTTTCGTGTAATATGCCTCCACGTATTGGTTCTCACTCAGACCGTGTTGCACCATGCCTTGGCGCACATCATGCTGGGATGGCGGAGGCTGAGCGGGCATCAGCACAACGTTGCCTGAGGGCGCCACAGAAGGCGGGGGAGGGGGCGGGGGTGGGCTGCGGCGGCCGCTTGGACCCCCGTGGCCTCGGCTGGCAGCAGGGTGAGGAGGCGGTAACGTCCGTGACGGAGTCTGCTGAGGTGGAAGCGTGGGGGGCACTGAGTGTGGTTGCGATGCGGCTCCAGTGCTGTACGCATACGGTCGCTGGGCTGCACCATCACAGTACGTGTTATAAACGTCATCATTAGCGCGCTGATTGGAGTAATCCAGGGGTCGGTCGGGAGCGTGGGGAGCTTGGTATCGGCCACTGAAGTATTCCTCACATGGGTAAGCCCCGTCTGCTTGGTTGCTGGATGTGTACGCGGTAGGTCCCCAGTGCTGAGAAGGGGGTGGGGTTGGTTCTGCGGGGGTGTAGCGCACAGGTTTTGCAGAGTAGTGAGCCTTGATGGGGGAAGCAGATATGAGATTGAGCTGAGCCCTGCGCTCCCTCTCCACGTCTTCTTGCACGTAAGGATCTTCAACATGCAGAGGAATAACAGCAGCGTTATCACTGGGGTCCGATGTCTGCGCAGGAGACGAAGGATTGCAGGGGGAAGGAGACAGCGGCTCATCTGGCTCATAAGGAGGAGTGGGAGGCTCATCAGCTGGAGGAGGAGGCGGAGGAGGAGGAGGAGAAGGGCTGTCCACGGAAGAGGCGGAGGAGGCGGAGGAGGTGGGGGAGGGGATTCTGGAAGGGGAGGCTCGCAATCCACTTCCATTTGAGATTCATCAGTTTTAGCGACAGAGCAAAATTTGATGACTTCGGTCTTGACGGCATAGAGAGATCCATCTTTTTCTTGTGAGGACTCTGATAACTGCGATGAGTTGGATGGTGACTCAGTGCTCCGCTCAAGGCCGTTCACTTCTCCGCTGAGGTTGGTGGGTGACGAGAGCTCAGGAGGGGACTTGGGGTCTTTGGAATTTGAATCTTGTGGCGATAACATAGACATCCTGTACATGGCATCGTTACTCGAAGAATTGTGATCTTGATCAAGTGACGAGAAGTAGTTCACTTCAGATGCATCACTCGACTCTAAGCCTTCGATGGTGGCTTGGTGGAGCGCTGATAAACCACTGAGGAGGCGCTTGCTGCTCTTCTTACCACGACGCGACCCTGAGACGAAGGCGTTGGAGAGGCGTTTATGATAAGAGACGGCTTTCTTTTTGGCGGTGGTGCGTGAGGGTTTCGTGTACTTGCTGTCGTCCAGCTCAGCAAGGCGCTCTTTATGCGCTTCCCAGAGGGGATCGTCTTCTCCCTCAGTGCGCACGTCAGTAATGACCTGGCGCCTCTCGGGAGAGCTGTCTGACGAAGACGGTGGCTCGTATATCTTCACTCCACATTTCTCCAAATTCAACTGCTGCAATTTGACCCTGAGCGCTTTGATGCCTCTTGCCTTGCGGTTGGGTCTTGTGTGTTGGACGGAAGAGGAGGAGGAAGACGAAGCCTTCTTCTCACTTGTGGAATCTTTTCGTTCATGATGAGTTCTTTTTTTCTCTTGGTGACGATCTGTATGCCGTGATGATGATGATGTTGAATGGGATCGCTCCTTGGGTCGATGGCTGCTTTCTCTTTTAGCACTGTGTCGATCCTTATCATGCCGGTCTCTATCGCGACTTTTCCCGCTATCCTCGTGACCGCTGCTGTGACGTCGTGAGTCTCTGCTGTGACCGCGATCATCGTGATGCCGGTTGCCCCTCTTGCGATCCTTGTCTTTGTCCCTTTCGTCATGTCTTCTGCGTCGGTCGTCGCTGTCGCTTCTGTGACTGCGGCTTCTCTCGTCTCTTGATGACCGGTGGTGCGACGATGACCGATCACTGGACGGTCGGTGGTGCGATGACGATCGATCACTGGATGACCGGTGCTTGCTTTTCTCTCTGCTTGATGAAGAGTTAGATTTCTCATCTTTCTTCTTCCCTATTTCCTTCATTTTTTCAGTCGCCTGTTTCTTGCAGGGAACACCTTCCTCCTGTATTTCTTCCTCATCTCGGCTCCTCTTCTTGGAATGTTCCGGAAATTTGGTTTCACAAGAACTGTGTTCTGGAGATTTAGACCTCGGTGATTTGGACTTGGGGGATTTAGATTCTGGAGATTTAGAGGAATCTCTTGGTGACTTGGATCTCGGTGATTTGGACCTCGGAGATCTGGATTCTAGTGGAGACTCAAGAGATTTGGCTTCAGAAGCTGTGGACTGTCTCGGAGATTTTGACCTGGCAGACTCGGATTCAGAAGATTTTGACCTTGGAGATTTCGATTCATTGGATTCTGATTTGGGAGATATGGAAACAGGAGATGTGTTTGCCTGTACTCTCTCTTCAGAGACACCCGCATCGCCCTCATCTTTTTGTAGCTCAGCAGAAGGGTCAGAATCATAGGCGATGGGAGGGGTATGCAGTTGCATGTGGGTCTCTTCCGTAACATTCGCCATGACTGAATCAGAATCCAGAGTATTCTCCAAAAGAGAGAAATCGAGTTCAGACGAAACGTCCTTCTCCTCAGCAGACGAAACGCTCTTGCTGCGCCTCACCTCCTCCGATGAATCCCTTGATCCTCTTCGCAGAAGTTTCAGTTTGCGGGAACTGGCTTTTGGCAGATCAGGGAAATCGGATTCAGTATTCTCTGGTTGCTTTTCGTCGTCTTTGGTGTCTGCTCCACGGCACTCCTCCTCAGAAACAGGAGGAGGCGGAGGAGGAGGTACCTCCACGCTCTCTTCCTCAACAACTGCCTCCTCTTCCGTAGTGTCCCTCTTCTTTGATTCGATATCAGTATCAACAGATGATTCAGACATCTGAAGGTCACGCTCCAGTTGGCTCTCTGACCTCTGCCTCTCTGAAGCCAGGACGTTATTATTTTCCTGATCACTGTCGGCTGCCTTCATGCCACACGAATCCTTCTCACTGCCAAACAGTTCTGTGGACTGATCCTCAACTTCAGCAGCGGCTGATGGTGAATCACTCGTAGATGGCACTTGCTCCTTTTCCTCCTTTTCCTCCTCCTCTCCAACTTCTTCCTCATGCTTATCCTCGGCTTCAGAGAACATCTCTTCACTATCCTCAAATTCTGAGTAGCTATCATAGACACTAGATACGCAGTCATCTGGATCATCTTGGATTTTGGCTTTCACCTCTGCGTATGATTGTTCGATATCCTCGGCTGACAGATTGAGGACGAGGGGCATGATGTGCTCCTTCCTCCTGTGGTCCATTTCCATCTTCACCTGTTCCTTCAGTTCAATAATGTCGTCTTTATTCAGCTGAGACAGAACAAGCTTCTCCCGTCCTACGACGCTCAGATCAAAATCATCGTAGCTGTCTTTTGGGATCTTAACTTTCTTCTTGGGTGACACTGATTTCGGAGGTGACTTAGTGCTCTTGTAGTATGTAGCATCTGCCAAGCGATACGTGAACCACTTGGCTTCGTCGTCATCCTCTTCGTCATCTCTGCGTTTCTTCGGCGAGAAGTGGTCGGGAACGCTATCTGCCATGTACAGTGATTTACGAGGAATCTTCGATGGCTTCATCTTGAATTCTTTGCCTTTCTTTGGAGAGCCGTCTTCTTTGTTGTCCACTTTGCTAAGTAGTGGTGGTGCTCGATCGAGTAGCTTCAACTGGCGACCGCTCATGAAGGGCTTGCGACTGGTTGAAGCCGCTACCTCCTCCCTCTCCAGCACAGGAGGAGAAGGCGACCGCTCTGGGCACTCAGCGGCATCTGTGATGTCAGGAGGACTGCCGTCATCATTCCCCGTACCCTTCTTCTTCTCACCGCTTTTGCCTTCTTTAGCTGGAGTCTTATCAGCCTCGCTGCCGGCTTTCTCTGCTGATCCAGATGCCGTCTTCTTTGGTGAATCCACTGCAGACTTGTTTTCCTGTGGAGAAGGTTTCTTGGAGGCGTCGACCTTCTTGGCAGGACTCTTGGCAGCCCCTCTCCTCTTGCTTTTGGTTTTGGTGCCATTGTCATCGGTTTCTTTGACCTTAATGGTGATCACTTGGGTGCAGTCGGCCTGAGTGCGCAGCAACAATTTCTCAAGTTCTTCGGCTTCTTTTTGTTGGTTAGATTTCCTTCCTCCTCCTCTTCTCTGGTTCTTCTCATTTCTGGTCATTCCCTTCCTTGGTGAATTCTCATTCTTCGTTTCACCCTTTTGAGGTGGATTCTCATTTTTCGAGTCACCCTGCTTCACCGATTTCTCATGTCTTGCCACTCCCTTTTTTGGTGACTTCTCATCCTTTGTCTCACCCTTCTTGGTCCCTTTCTTCACAACTTTCTTGTCTTTCATCTCATCTCTCTTGCCTTTTCTCCTCGTTGGGGTAGAAGCAGCAGCAGGAGAAGCAGTGAACGTGATATCACCTTCATTTGACCTTGGCGATCCTGAGCTCCGTGTAATGCTAAAAGTGGACAGCAGTTGTGGAGTCGGGGGTTGGCGCTTAGTCGGTGACCGAGATAACCTCTGACCCTTCTTGCCTTTGGTCTCACCAGCAGCAGACTTCACCACTTTCTTCTTCTCAGGCGAGTCTTTCCGTCTTCTCGGTTTTCCCTCCTGCGACTGCTCCCTCTTCTTGGGAGAATCCCTCTTTTCTTGGCTGGAGGGAGAGCGTTTCTTGGCTTCCTTAGGTGACACCTTCTCCCCGCTCTTTCTCCTCCCATCAGCCTCAGCGTTGTGCCTTCTCAGCAGTTTTTTCTTCCTCCGAAACGGGGGAATGACTATGTTCCTCTGCTCTTCAAATGGTTTGTAGTCGTCGAGGATGCTTTCAAAGCGGCTGGCGTCCTCCTTCTGGCCTCTCTGTCCGTATGTGCGCTTGTGCTCACCAACACGCAGCAGCCAGCGCTTGGGCCGATCCTCATCTTCATCATCAGATGAACTGTCACTGCTTCTGCGTCTGCTGACCAAGAACTCCTTCTTCAGGGCAGCTGCTGAGTAGCCAGCTCTCTCAGAAGCAGAGCTGTGGTAACCACCCTTGCTGCAAGACGCCTCCTCCTCATCCTCATCACTCTCTTCCTCCTCTTCACTCTCCACATCATCATCTTGAGGATCGTTGTCTTCAGGATCTTCATTTTGAGGGTCTACATCTTGAGGAGGATCATCATTTAGTGGATCATCCTCTGCAGGATCCTCCTCAATCACCCTCGAGACTTCCATTTCTTCGTCCTCCTCTTTGACTTCCTCCTCTTTTTCTTCCTCCATACCCTTCTCATCCTCGCCATCTCTCTCCATTTTCTCCTCATTTTTCCCTCCTGTCTCCTGACCGGCCTCTTCCCCAGACAGCAGATCAGTGACCCAGAGAGATGGCTTCCCCTTCTCCTCCTCCTCCTCATCCTTCCCTGCCTCCTCTTCCCCAGAGGGACAAGTCGCGAGGACTTCCCCAACCAGTTCCGGTTGCTCTCCCTCAGGAGCGTGAACAATCTCAATATTCTGCAAGAGGTTTTCTCCATCAGCCACCTCACCATCGGCGTTCACAAATTCGACATGAATCTCGTGAACGAGGGGAGATTGGATTTCCTCGGAGACCTCTGGACTGGGAGGCTGCTTGTTCAGCTTGAGCCTCGCCCGTGTATTTCTCTTCTTCTTAACGCCTCCGTTGTGCGTGGCTTTCTTTTTCGCAACAACATCGACAAGTTCCGATTTCCGGAAGTCAATCTTTGCCGAATCAGAGCCACTGACTTTGAAGGAGGCGCCTGAGAGGATTTCTGGAGATTCCTTCTTCTTGGGTTTTGGCTTCACTTGTTTCGGAGAAGAAGTGAATGTGGCGCTCTGGCCGGTGGAGAAGTTAGCAGAGAAGCTGAAGCCGCTGGACAATGTCTGGACTTTGCCGGTCGTTGGACCGGTCATACCTAAGCGACGGACTTTCTTTGTGCTTTTGGGAGCTGAAATAAATAAATAAAAGGGTTTCATGTAATCTCAAGCGTTGTTTAACCAAAAAGGTGTAGCCCACCTTTGCGGTCAGTTGGACCGTCAAGTTGGGGTATGGCATCATCATCATCCTCCTCCCTAGGCAGCCATTGTGAGCTATTCCAAGATAAATCCATTCCATGTAAATCAAATATATCTTGAGCATCACTGGAAGAAAAAAATATTAAAAATTAAGATGAAGTTCAATGCAAAATATTAAGATCGCTCACTCTTCCTCTTCGCTTTCCTCTTCATCAGTTTGCAGAGGTTGGGATGATTTTTGCGACGACAGAATTGAATCGTGATCTTCACCAGCTAACGATGCCAGCAGTTGTGCAATGGACGCATCCTCCGAACCTACATCACAAAACTTCACAAGAGAATTCACAGAGGTTGGGGGAGGTGCTCACCAGGAGGCGATGAGGCTGAGGGATGGCTGAAGCTCTGACTGGATGAAACCACACGCAGGATGGACGACTCACAGATCAAAGGGTCATCAACCTCCTCATCATCGGATAGAATCAATGTAGACTGCGATGAATGGGGACTATCAGCAGGGCTGCCAACAACACAAGCATCAATAAAGTGCACACAGATGAAAAGCACAACATACACAGCCGGGTTCAGCTCTTGAATGATGTTCCTCAATCTTTCTTGCAGAGCTGTTTCAGAATCCGTCCAGCTGATTGACTCACGAACTGAGGGATTACGAAATGCTATCGTGAGAACATAATAAAACAGTCGCTTCTTACGAGGGGAGTCCGGGGGAGTGAGGGAACACGAGTCTCCTCTTTGCGTACGTCTTTGTCGCTCATCCTCCCATAGAGCGGCCAAACCAGGGTTACCACCAAGATTATCTAAAAAAAAAACTACATTTAGAAAAGACAAAAAAATGTCCTCAGTTACCTCCAATCTGATGTCTGTTGACTATATCAGCAGCGACCACATCAACTTCAACTTCACATCGACTTTCTCGCTTCACGTCTCTGTCCAACCATAGCTCACTAAAATAAATAGTTAACCACACAACAAACAACGAGATAATATAACAAACTCTGGTATCGATAGATTGGTCCACATGTGCGTGGAATGATCGATGTTCTGCACACTAGGTGGGAGGGTTATTGACGATTCAAACGATGAGAAAGAATCAGCGCCGTCGACTGAAAATGGCATTGAAAGTGAGAGCTGAGAGCATGAATTTGAGGACCCACCATTGTCCGGTCGCCTGAATTTCACAGCGGCCGTGTGAAGCAGATTCATCCCGTACAAATTGTAGTCAATGAAAACCTGCTGATGATATGGGATGTGAGATTCGTGAGGCTGGAAGGCGCGGTTCATAACGGCTCCACCGAGAAGCAGGTCAGCGACCCTGTGTGATGAAAAAAAAACGTGATCACTGGATATAAGCACACAGCACTTACTTCTTGACCATGTTTGGGTTGTACAGAAAGATTTTGAGAAAGGCCTGCTCCTCTGCATGGTACCCATACATCGGACTGGAGGGAAATCCATAAATCTCCACACACGAAAAATTTCTCTGATTATATACGTACATTCCGGCAACAACAGCAATTTTGTAAACATGTTGAGCTGGGGAATTAGCTCGATTCAGGGCAATATTCAAAGCTTTGTCTAAACTGGCAGCGAACTGTTGCAGATATCGTGTGGTTGGTAGAGGACCGTCATGGGGAACGTATAGATACGGAAAGATGCCATGTACATGCATACATGTCTTCTGGCCTGGAATCAAACAGTATGAAACACTAAACGTAGGGGACAGGGTTGGCGTTCTTACCCGCAGGTGTTGCACCAAAGATTCTCAACACAGGAACCCGGTAAACAGGGGTAGAGCGGAATTCTGAATGACAAACATCGAGACCAGGGACTGGGGCTGCCTGGTGATGTGTCGTGGTCACAATACGCAAGGAAAATGCGCAATCCATGCTGCTGCCTTCAACAGCGGGGTTTGTAGAAAATCCTCATTCTGAAAGCAAAAGAGAGTTGATATGAGACATGTAAACTCTAGTTAATAGAACTCCCTAGTAATTTCAATCATTAATGATAGCATTGAATCGAGCGTGTGAATAGCTCTGTGGTCTTGAAAGTGAGTGTGAGAGTGAGTGTGAGAAGATGATCATTCACATGGCATACTCATGATATGGAATGATTATGATATAATTCATTAACTGATCAAGAGCCTAGAGGTATTGGAATGATTGGTAAAACTAAAAGGTTGATGATTTGATTGAATCCTTGATGATCAAAGCCATAGAGCCCATCAAATTAGAATAATGAAAGGTCTGAATAATGTGATAGGTGAGAAGTAGTTTTAAGGGCTTAACTATCATCAACGATTTGCTGATTCAGGTCATTCTCCTGATTCTGTGACAACTGACTCAGCACCAGTGCCCTGGGTCGAGGTCGGACTCGTCACAGTGCAATGTAAACATGTACCGATTGTGAAATCCATAAGGAATACCGATGCACTGCAGGATCAGATCAATAAAGCACAAGTTCACCTGTTATTGCAATCATTATAAAGGCTGGGAGGGCAATGCAACATTGACAAATCTCAGAAAAACTTGAAAGTTGAAGTTTGTTGGCAGCAGGACATACGGTACGCAGTAATGAAAACGCTGAGCTGTGATTGGTCAAAAATAGAAAAGGCCCAGGCACGTGGATTAATAGCGTCATGTTTTGGTGGAATGTTCGCCAGGGGTAGCATTGGATGCCTTCATAACGGACTTTGACAGGCAAACGATTCATTATCAGGATGTAAGAGAATGTGATATACTAAATATGTTGTTCAAAATATTGAATTATTTTACTTAAAAACAAATCATTATTGGTTTGCTGACAACAAAATATGAATAATTAATAAAGAGACATTATTAAGAATCAGTTCAATCATAATGTTCAATATTTACATCACATGGCACAATATCATGTGATATCTCGTGTGACGAGAGAATAAGAAATGCTGTGAAAATATTTGGTATTTAGTTATCATTATTAATTATATTTGTAAACATTGCTGTTGATAGCGTTTGGTAGTATGTCAACATGGAACCTACACACTTTGTGTACTTTTCTGGGCATAGAATTTGCGATTGAAAGCGCGCAAAACCAACGACCGAACACAGTCACAGTGGATACAGTCATACACATGTATAGCCATAATAATATGTGGGAATGATATATATGCTCCTTATAGCAATAGGAGTCTTGGAACGAGATTAGGTTGGGATGACATTAGTGTGCAAATGCATGGATCTGATTAGGAGTACGTACTTCACCAAATAGCACACTCCGACACACAGAGATTTCAAGTCACATTCACTTTGGGTATTAACGGCTGCGAAGATTACTTGGATCACAGTCCGGCTTATCACTTTTCGACCCTTGAGATGGATGGATGGGGCCTGGACTGATGGAATGAAAATTGATCGAACATCATTTGGTCAATATTCAACCAAAATATTCACGACAAGAGAGGAAGAGTTGATCCCTGTAGCAATACCGGAGAACCCCCATAACTGTATATGCCACACCAAGCTGTGTGCAGTGGTAACCCTGGGTTGAATGGGAGCAAGATGAAAGCTCAGTGGAAGTACTTCAGCCAATTTCTTTACATTAAAGTGGCGAGAGGAGATGCTTGGCCTGCGTACATGATCCATGTGGAGTCCTCTATGAGCACCTTATGAGCATCGTGGACTGGATGCTGATGCAGCTCGATGCAGCATTGATCCAATCTCAGAAGAGGTTGGCTTGCAATTGGGTGACATGAAAGTTGCATTTGGAGTCGAAAACACAAAAACGTACAGAGGATGGTATATCCACCTGAGTTGGTGGAGCGATCAGTTACAGAAGGGAAGGTGCATCCCCTCTGGCCTCTAAGGAAGCGACGGGGAAGCAAAATGGTCTCTGCACCAGGTAATTTTATTTGTAGGAAGCACTTTGTGGGACATTTTGAATAAATTAGGGAGACCTTCGGTGGATAAGAAGCTTTCGATTCAAGTGGAATGCGAACCCGCCCCACCTGATGTCTCAACTGCAATTAAATCATGGATCAAGCTGTGTTTGTTCAACATCACAGCAGATCCCTGTGAGTATCATAACTTGAGCCAGAAATGCCAGAAAAGCTGCTTTCCATGGCAAAGGCAATTAGTGCAATAGTCATGCCCCCAACAATTATGACGATCCCCAAGGATACTCTTGGAGACATGAATGGGTTTCAAAATCCTTTTAATAATTATTTCAAGATGCAATAAATAATAGAAAAAAAAAGAAGAGCACCAATATTGCATTCATGTTTTATTCTTGCTGCAACACATCATACACATTACTCACACAAAGACAGAATAATGAAATTGAAATGTATGCAAAACAAAGATTCTGAAAAGTAAATAAATATGCTTTGTGAAATGATTATTCACCGGAATGCAATAATTAAAATGCTTTGGTAAACCATCACAAGAGAATTAATTTGAAGGGAATTTTTGTAAAACATAACACAACAATATTATTACGCAAAATTCTTTCAAATGAACAATCACAAAAAAAAACAAACATTCACTTAAAATAAAATAAAAAGGAGATTTTTTATTTTTTTTTTGCACACTAATAAAGATGAAGAAAAACATCATGGCAAAGTGTGAAATTCTTAGAATATTTTTGTGACTAATTTATTCAAGAAGGTCAGAAATTTGCTTTCATCGGCTGATTTTAGACAAATTTCTAACGAGGCACTTGAAATAATTAGTTGATGAACACAGTGCCATATGACGAGCAACACAAAGATGATATGTTGCACCAACGAGCAGACAGACACTGCCACAGTTTTTGATTCCATTCATCCTGAGTGAAAGTATTTTTGAGCCAAAACACCTGCGAGTCCTGTCGCTCGGGCTATTGTTAGTTGGACGACGTCACCTTCTGCGGCAGATGACTAACAAGCTCGAGAATTTGATCCGAAACGGAAATCGACTGGTTCTCTATGTATTTTTTGCTGTTGGACTCTGTTTCATCCAAATAATATCGGTAATTAATCATCATGCCGAGCGAATTGTTCAATCCACGTGGAGATGTATCTGCCAGCCAGTTGAGCCGCCACATTACAGCACCGTTACGCAAATGGAAATTGGCTGAGAAGACAGATAAAAAAATTTGTTAATTTAAAAACCATATCAGTGACACTTACAAAACCACACTTACCGACTGGGTTTCTCGCAAAGCCGAGTTGTTTTTCACAGTACAGATAGCGAGCACAAAGCCTCATAAGGGGAGCCTCAAGAACCCTCGCAAGACTCTCATTTTGTGCCCACGTGGCCTTCTTCAATGTCATTTGCAGTGTCTCCATCAGAGGCTTGTTTGGGCTCGCTAGGACGGTCTGGATTTCTTGAAGATCGGAGGCTGACAGCAAAGCGGAAGGGTGTTCTCCCGCATCTGTGGTGGATGCTGTTATTTACGGTTTTGAAACAAAAGTTGAAGACTTACGTTTGAGATGAAGGTATCGCGTGATCTCAGCCGACAGCCAATCGTGGAACCCAGGGATCGGAGAAAGGCTGGAAAATTGGTGCATCTGAGGATACTCCAGTAACAACTCCTTCACTGTGTTCTTGATAAGGTAATTGCCAAGATCAACACCCGCTAACCCTGCACCGGAGAACAAAATCAAAACATGTAACACTGCGCACACAAAGAACAATTCAAGGTACATGTATATACACTACACAGAAAACATGAACAAAATTTGGTTGTTTCAGAGACAATGAGACACCATTCAGTAGGAATCTCTGGAGTGCCAGAAACAGAACTAATCTCATTATTAATTTCTTTGAAGCTAGCGCATCACACAGCAAGGGCAGAAATATGGGCGATGCAAATACCGTGGTTGGGGGGTCATTTCTCAGAAAATTAGGTAGATAAATTAAGGCGCAGAAGGACTCAGAAGGTAATAAACAACTGAAGAAGAAGAATTTTCAGTCATATCTGCAGGTGGCCCAAGGTTAGTCTGTGGAATTACACCAGCATGGATCAATTGTAAGTGAATCAACTCAAAAACTGATTGACATCCCACGCATTCATCGACTGCAGAAATAGTTCCACAGATATCTCGGTGGCCTTTGACTGTACAGTGAAACCCTGCTAACTCAAACTTGAAGGGACCAGCAAAAACACTTTGACAAAGAGGGTTTTCAACGAATCAGGGTTTTTGAATTCTCAACAAATTGGTAACATTATGATCTATGTGATGACGCTATGATAGCTTAATGATCTCAAATTACGTCATGATAGCGTAATGATCTACCCTTGAACACTCTTGTGCTGCCAACACACAAACAAAAATATTAAAACGATTTGTTTTGAGTAGTTTGCGTTCTTTATTGAACTTCATTTGAATCGTGAACAAAAAAGTGAATTAACTCAGTTGCCGCAAACTGAATCTTTGAACATGGCGGCTGCTTTAATCGACACGATGCGGTCGATTACGCGGTGAAAAGACAGAGACGGAGACGCTGACTTCTGAACGGTGACCCGCGAGTCGACCTCTGTTTGTAAACGATTGTTCAAACAGTAAACAGAGTTGCGCTAATTGCAATTAGCGAAAGGGTTCTTTGATTTCAAAAAAACTTTGACGAATACGATTCGATTTTACTCAAGGGACTGAGAAACATGTTCGAGGAACAGGGTTTTTCGACGAAGCGGTGTTTGAGGAATCCGAGCAATCTGCAATGCTAAAGTATAGGGGAGTCGCCGGGACTTTGAAAACACTACAACGAAGAGGGGTCTTCGAGTTATCCGTTTTCGAGTTAGCGGGGTTTCACTGTATTACAGTATGAATAGACAATGAAGTGGGTGAGGTCATAAAATGTGATCTAGTATTTATTCAATGGCCCATACTGGTGTGTTGATTTGGTAAAACCATACAACACTTTTAGTTTAGGAATGAGTTGTAGGATCAATATGCAACATGATTTGTATTTTAAATATCACTGAGCCCACTTTATAATGCCATGAATTTGATGCAGTAAAACCGAGGAAAAAATAAGAGGCGCATACAGCTGTGGCAAATGTTAAATTCAATTAAAATAATTATCAGACATGACATTTAAACAATGGGTTTTTTAAACACTGGAGGAGATATTGAAAAAGCAGAAATACAATACTGATTAATGATTAGTCAAGTGGATGTAAGAACTAAAATCAGTATCACCCATAGGGCATTTCTTTTTTGCATTTTCTAATCTTAGATGTGCGAGATATCTGAATTCTAAGAAATCAAGAATTGGGATTTTTCTCTCTAATATTTGCTTATCAACTGATCCAAAGGGTCCATAATACAATTATTCAGTGGCAGAATTTTTCTTCAGCAAGATCTCATACCTCTTTGTGTTGCAGTGATGGAGTAGAAGATAGCAGTGGTTACTCTTCCGGGATCTTCTTTAATCTCATCGATGTCCTCTGCACGAGGTGACCGACTGACCAAGGTCTGAAAGCGGAAAAAACACGCCATGAAAATCAGTAAAACTGACCACAACTGACCAACCTGGATGCTAGATGTTATGGAATCGGTCAGAGCAGTATGTAATATGACTACTGGTTCTCTGGGCATGCTGTTGTGCATGAAGACGAAGCAGCGACGATATGGGCCAACACGCCGCTTCAGGTCATACCAGTTGCGTATTGGGTGCACGGCCTCTTTGTCCGAGATCTGCATTCAGAGAAATTAGCAAAAAGCGTTGAGCGGAATGAGTCAAACCTTTTGAAGCATGTCGCAGGGGGATTCCCACGTGATTCTCTCCACTTGGAAGAAACCGACAGAAAACCAAAGACGAAGGAGATCGAGCAGACAGGAGTTCATGGCGGCCATGAACGGCCGGTCGTCCCCAGATGACAGCAGTGCGTTCTGCGAACACAGACAAACGTCATAGATGAGGACATTGAGTGTCAATGCGTCAATTAGAGGGAATAAATTGAATCCTAATATCTGATGTTGTCATTGATCCAACAGGAGAAGGGAAGAATGATGTAACCATATATCCAATTAATCAACGTGTTCTCTAGGCAGTAATCACCCCATTATCTCCAGCTTACGAGTTTAGTCAGTGCAGGCAGATATGTCACAATCAAGATCAGCGCAGACAAGGAATCCATTCTGGGTAATTCCGTCTGATACAAAATAATGCCCTGTCAAAGTATTAATTAAGCGCTGCATCATGATGAAAAGGAGCACCGATCAGTAGACAGAGTGCTTAAGTGCCTCGCTTCAGTGAGCTCATCACACAGACCAACTTCCAGGCATCGCTACATCTTTCATGAGCTCAATTTTACATTTAGCCGAACGAAAGAGGAGAATTTTGCCTTTTGCTTATCAATTATCAAGCGCAGACCTCTGTCTGGTTTCTGGCTTAGGCAGAAATCTGCTGGCAAAACTACGGAATTTAATTGAGCTGACTCAGCCTCAGCGTAATAATGCGCTCTTTCGCTGAATTGAAAAGATAAAAGACTTTTTGGATTTGAAAGAGCCATTTCAAAACTTCAAGTGAAAAGCAATGTGGGCCCCCCCCCCAGTGCAGAATGGGTTCAAATATTCTGAAAGGCTTATGAAGGCATGTCATAATTTCAATGAACACCGGGAAACAGAAGGGGGAAAAAAACCTCACAGATAAAATCCATCCCCCCAAAAAATAACCTGACAGACATCCTAAATTTATGACAAAGTCTTTGAAAGAGAAAGAGAAAACCACAAGAAATAAAAAAGAAAAAGAAAAAAAAAAAAAAAAAGAGAAGAGAAAAGAAGAAAAAACCGAGAGGAAAAACGGATCTTTCCATAGAATCACAGCCTAAAACCCTCCCTGCCTATAACAAGTGTTGATTTTTCACCTTCCTATAAATTATTAGGTGAGTGCGGCAACAGAACGTGCCTCCCTGATTAAGGACGATTAATGCTGTGAGAACAGATGTGGGACGAGGTGACAGGGCACATAGGAGAAGAATAAAAACTCACCAAAATGTCTGTTCTCAGATCAACAAGGAACTTGACTCCATTGTCCACATGGCTGATTTGAGTGAAGAGACTCTGGTAGGGGGGCACGAGGGCCTTGCGGAGCCGCTCGTGAATCCTCAAAATGGACGCTGTTCCAATATCCTATGAACAACAACTAACAACAGTCAAATATCTCGTGTGCGATAGCATACCAATTAACGGGCAGACGTAACATTTCTGGGGATATAATTATGCAATGATTAAAAATATAGACCATTGGTAGCCATAATAATTGTGCCGGGGAAATTTGAGAGAACCAATCTATAACTGATTTTTCCATAAAGAGAAAGGAAACACTAAAAAACTGAGATTATTCAGTGGAAGCGTGTATTAGGGGGAAAATCAACAGGTGAAACTGACTGCTGCATGGAAGGCAAGGCTGCTTCCAGGAATTATTGCATAATCCTCCTTTGTTATACTGACGAAGGTGCACAGAAATAAGCATTGGCAGAACATGAACACCCTGCCCCCGCCAGCCAAAGGGATTAGTCAGCGCTTTGATCTGCAGGGCCTCCTCCCAATTCCACGAATGAATCACGCCGTCCGTTAATTCTGCCTAATTAAGGACCAATGCTGATATCATGTTGCTAGAAATAACCGTTAATCTCTTGTTGTACATCATGGAAGCATTCATATAAATATTCTTAATGGTCATGCCTGCGGTACATCTTGCATTCATTTCGTAATCCGGCCTTTTTTGCTTACCAGGGTACTAAGGAGGCTAGATTAAAGAAGTGTAACTGCAAATTTTGAACACTCACTTTTGGAAGAAATTAAAAATTCTAATAAATTATTGAGAAAAAGCTAAAGAGTGCACCTGTGATGAAGTGGCCAGCATGGAGGCAAACTGCAGCACGTCCTCCTGCTGCACGCCGTAGTCTCTGGCCAGCATCTTCAGAAAAATGACTTTATCCTGCTGGATGAGCCCACTGTAATATCCGCAAAGATCACGCATCTTGGTCTTGCAAAAACCATATAAGTAATAAGCGTGTCATGATTGATATAAGTCAGGCGGCCACCTGTATAATTCTGCCCGTGCCGTCAGGGGCGCCCAAGACCTCTTCCAGTTTGGCTTTGATGTTGCTCGAGTAGGAGGCCATCTGGGTGCTGGGGGACTGGGGTGACGAGCAGAATGAGTGCACAGAGGTGACTGAAAGGGGCGCCACTGGGCTGTGTGGACTGCCCCCGTTTGGCGTGGGAGATGACTTCATGATGAGGCATAGAGGGTGTGATGGAGCAGTCGGCAATGGACTGGAGAAGCCCTGTGAATTACGATGTGGAAATGAGGTTGATTTCAAGGTCATTGAAATAAGGTCAATGTCTGCATTTTGAAAGTAATCAATCAAAATGAATGAAATGAGAAAGTAAAACTTCATTGTGCAATTTCTTGGAATCGAATCATTCGCTTAATGGTTTTCTTTTTCTCTTTATAAGTCATGTATGCAACATACTTTTTAAAACACGCGACACAAGGCGGGAAAAATAGAATTATGACCCCGAATTCCAAGTAAACATGTAAATTTGGTATCATCTGTATAACTGAATGAAGCAGAAAGGGGTCTAATGGCATCGTGATTATTGCGTTAAAGTCTATTCACGATGGCACTCAATGCAACCAAGAGGCAGTCACAGCCGCCTCATGCAATGATCCACCCTCTCTTTTGAATTGCTCGACGAAATTTCCTAGAAGAGGTGAGAAAAAAAAGAAGAAGTAATTTCAGCAAGAGGCCACAATGAATACAGACATTGCTGACTGCATTCAATGCATTATTCCCACCAAAGAGATTAATTTTGAATATTTAGATTGATATAGATCCATGTTTAGAAAAAGTCAAATCACAACGAATGATGATTCCAATTAAACACCTGTATTCCAGTACAACATACAGTTATTAAATACAACAAATTACTAACTGTCTTCGCTGCCAAATGATTACTCAATAGCCATGGTGAAACTCAAGAGTCGTCCTATAGGGTAATAGTAAATAGGGGCGATTCTAGACAGTCTGAGCTGTCAGTTGGGAATCGGCAAACAGGTCACAAATACTCACAATTTTATAGTTCAGAATTCTGTTCCATAGATCGAGCTCACAATAATTAAATAACTAGAGGCTTCATTTTAAGGCTGATCTCGAACTGCAGGGACTGCACCCATGGTTATATACTATATAGCATGCCATGTCACTGTCCTCTATCAGGGTCTAGTCAAATTGTTTTTGTTTCTTTTATAACAGACATAACATTGTTATATTAAACACCAAAAAAAATATTTTCCACTCATTGTTGCCAGCCAGGTTGGTCATGTCGCCAAACTGATTCTTTTGAAGCAATAAACAAACTCGATTCCGTAAATAGGAGCATTGAACTGAGCCAAATTTACCAGTAATTGATTTGGATTCTGAAACTCGCCAATAAATAAATAAACGGACAAATGGGAACTAAATTGTGGCCTACAGCCTACAGGGTTATACATAACACGAAACCTGTCAGTGAACACGATTGCCCCCAATACATATTCTACCGACTTATCAAAAAACAGTCCTGGGCTGTCAATACTCAGTGATCGTTTTTTTTTCTTATATTGCAGGAATGGATAACATTCCCTTCACTATATACAGAAAGGGATAAAAACTTAATTAAATGTCCGTGTGGCATAACAAATTAATTAAACCCAAGAACGCACGAGGAATGGAAACGACGATGATGTAAATAAAGAGGAATTGAAAGCACCACAAAACTGTGACAAAAGAAATGTGATTTCCTTCGATGATTCCAGGAAAATATTATAGTCACATAATAGTGAACAAGAACGCAGCTCTCTGTTGCACGAATAGAAATGCAAATCACTTACTTCGAAATCAGAAATCACAGAACATCAAGTTCACAAATCACAAATCAAGCCAAGAGCGCTAATTTTGCCCCGGTGACTGTTCAACCCAGCGCGCTGTTCGGCAGTGAAGTAGCGAAGCGCTCAACAGTCGACACTAGCGTCTGTGATCGTGCGTGATTCTGTGAAGCGAGCGAGTGGAAGGGAGGCTGTTCTCCCGATGGTCAGCCAGCTGACACGGCGCCTGCAACGTTGACCCTTAGGTCAGTAATCGTGATGCGCCGCTGTGGATGGACACGTCATCTGCACAACTACACAAGCAGCAGACTCCAGCATTTAAATTCTCAATACTTGGATCGCGATCGAGAGAAAAAACAAAAAAAAAACAAAAAAAAAAAAAAAAGAAAAAAAAACAATAATAATAATAATAATAATACGCGGGAAAACATAGCTCAAATGATATTACCGAGAAAGAAATCGCAAACAACGAATAGTGCGTCAGAAAATTGCAGGAATTGCTTGAGCAACATTGAGGATATATATTGATGATAATTAGATTGATTATAGTAATAAGGATGGCCTAGTTAAGTGAAACACACACACGAAGTTCAAAGTACAACATGCACTAATTGTTTAACATAAAGCATACGGGTAAAATCATAACAATGTATCAATGTTAATATCAATTGATGAAGAGAAATCAAATCGAAAAAAAAAAAAAAAAAGACGTATTTGAAGCGGGTCTATACATTCTATACAATGCATTATTAATCAAAAAAATGATCGATCATTTTCAGATCGGAAAACGACAACAATCACATTGGCGCCAGACGTATTTTCAGGACGGCAGCAGCAAGATTATATGATTCACAGAATATATCTTCATGCCACGATTACGGCATAGAATCGATTACAATACATGAAACGTGCAAACCCAATCCAATTTCATCCTCGTGAAACGAATTATTCCCATCAACGAAAACAAAAAGTGCTCTCTCCTGCAATGGCGACCCAACAGGAACCCTGCGTATTAAATATGGTTAGGATTAGGCTGAAACACCAGCGTAACACCTCCTTTGTTGTTATTATCATTATAAGACAAATAGAATAACATAACCAACGCTGTTTTATTTAGTGAGGCGCACATAAGAGTTACTATACCATCATCATACTTGAATCATACTTGAATCTTGGGCCATGATGAGGTTGAGTACATACTCATTCATATAGGCCCCTCTTGTGAGATATACTCAGTAAAACTGATTCTCTAAGGACATTCTGGCGTTACTTATAAATAGATCTTGGTATGAATGGTCTCAGATAAATACTAGTATTTGCATATTAACTAGTGTGAGAACTTATTGGGCTTGTTACGCCAGAACTTATAACTCGTGGAAACTAGATAGCAATCTAATTTCTCCGTGTCCAATCCCAGCTGGCGTATTTTTTACTGATAAGGAAACGAATGATTGTCAATATTAATTAAGTACTAGTATACCGGTATTTGTACTAAATGTAAAAGCACAAAGGACACTCACGAACGCAATTTAAAATGTTACGCCTTGTGCGTACAGAACTGTACACATACGAGATGAGTGTACGATATCACGTGCGCGCGCAAGTGAAAGATAATTTCAAAAAATAAAACGCTGCTTGTCGTTTTGCGAAACCCAGCCTAGCGTTTACACGAGATAAGCTCTGCGTAGTAAAAAAGAAAACATACTAGCACATATTTAATATACATGTAGTAAGTTTTCGCAGAAAAGCTAATTTTTTATAGACAAGGCAAGCTAATCTAATAACAGTAGTTACAAGTGAACTACTAGCTTTAAATATAATAATAATAATATTATTATTATTATTAATTATATATATGTCAAAACATATAGGCATACTGCATGATCCAAGGTCATTGCGTCATAGGTCAATGAAATGACCAAGTGTCGCAGAAGGTCGGAATATAATTACATCAGGGCATACATGTAAGTAAATAAAATAAAGCAACCCCAATTGGCATTAGAGTCGCGGAGCCACAGACAGGTGGCGCATCATCAGTTATTGCGACTTGCGCGGCGCAAGAGACCGTTTGGTTTTGTCGCCCATTGTTCGTAGAAGAAGTGCGCGTGGTTGGCTTTCTCGGAAGCGCCAATCGATTTGCAGCGCTTTCGAGGAAATCGAACAGGTGTGACCAGGGAAGAGGAGGTGGTGATTAACAACAGGTGTCGAGGGCAACGATTGCGTAACAACGGTGCTTGACCAAGTTTAACATGAATAATTCAATAGTGTATACCCAATTAAAAATACTAGTACTGTATATTTAATTGTACATGTTGTTGCTATACACACACCTTCAGAGTCCTCGGCACCGGGTTTCCTAGAGTGGGCTCTGAATGTTATTCAGGCCTAGTCCAATTACTTCACAATGCAAGCACCCTATTTGAAATTTCAAGTCTTTTTCTCTTCTCTCTCCAGCAGGTCGAACAAACGCCCAAGTACAATGAGCGTACCATATTATACATGTATTGTTAAACGCGAACCCAAAATCGCGAGTACCGGTAATAATAGAATCATATAATAAATCATACAACCGCAATATTCGACGAAATTCCATAAACATTTACCGCAAGAACACGCAACATAATGTATCTCGAATTCGAACCAGCTGAAGCAATGAGTGCTCGCATACATCACACCACGATTGCGTTCGCTTCGTTGCATTTGCAAATGGATTTAATCATAACAACTGTACATACCTTCGTATTTGCGTTGGGATTTCACACATCATAGAAATCTGTACTAGAAATCTGCTATCAAATAATTAACTCAAAGAGTCGTTCGCATAAAAATTAATGTCGGTTGAACTCAGTTCGTTCACATTTGTGGCTCCGCAGATTCTTTTCCGAAGTAGCTGAATGTCTCGATTCGGACAAAATTCGCAGAGCGAGGCGCACATTTACAGAGCCCTGGAGCAAGAACCTTTATTTCTGATCTGTGCGCATTAATTCTCGGCCTATTACTAGTACATACTATTATAATTTGTATAAGTGTGTGTACTTTGGTCTATTCAAAGTCTCATTGTAATGTTTGAGAGTATAACTATAAACATGGGTTTTTCTGAAATACTTTCATCATATTTTTTTTTATATGGAGGACAAAAGTGCACGTTGGTGCCAACTTTGAACCTCTATATAGTGCAATCTCATATGCATCGTAATACAAGGAATATTTAAGCTCTTTGGCGCTTAAAACGTGCATTTATTCATTATAATCTACAAGATGAGTCAACAACCGAGTTCTGAGAGTTGCTGCGAATTAGATTATTGGATTTCCACAAAATTTGAAAATTCAGGCGGTAAACATAACAATTAGAACGCAAACAGGACAAATTCCAGATACTATATGCAGTCAAAGTGAATAAATTAAGCTTGTAAATAAAATCTAAAAATGTCATTCTGAGTTTTGACTGCATAAAAAAAAGAAAAAAAAAGAAAAAAAAAAAAGAGTAAAATTATATCCAGGAAACTACTAATACCCCCTAACTCGTATGAGTGAGTCGATCGTGGCATGATTAGCTAGTTTCACTGAGTCAGCGCAGCGATTCAGTAAAAGCCATAGAATAGGGGATACAAATAAAATAATTACGTTTTTAAGGAGAAGCATCAAAGATTGCATAATCATGGATGGAAAGCGTTACGGGGCATTATTATGTAACTTTTCAGAGACAAAAGAAGAAGCAAGGCAACGGTTCGCAGTGTCCACCATCTTCACGGAAGTTTCAAGGTAAACAGATTCCACGTCTTCGCATGACGTCGGACATCGTACGTCACTCTAAGCCTCATTCGAAGATGAGGCTCATCTTACTGTTTACGCGTGTGATGATCCAATGATAAACGTTCAATAAACAGCATTCCCTGATCTCAATCAGAACTCGAATGTAATGAATATGACAAGAGGCAACAACTCAAAAGTGAAATTTAAGCATTGCATACAACACGCAGAATAATAATATCCATGATTTATGTCAATAAATTGGATGTGCATTCTGGATTTCCTGGTATCCCCTCGGTTGGCGTGAATGGTGCCACACAGAAAAGAAAAGAAAAATTATGGTAGACCGTTCCCCCCAATGAGTCAAAAATCCAAAATTCCCAGAAGAATTCAACACAACCAAAGCAAGAGGAGAGCAACTGACCACAGTGACCAGACATACACATTATCACCAAGTACGGCAGTATCTTGAATTCTCAACCCCAGAAAGCCGATTCCTGGGATCAAAGCAGAGAAAAGGGAGGATTTATGAACAAATGGCCAATGAGCAGAGAAATAAAAATGCTGAATCAACAGAACTGACGCACTGAGGATTAGCAATTACTGAGTATGTCACTCGTTGGAGTTCCTGAAAATTCCTGGAACTATGGTTACATGATCATTGCCTGAGTGTAATTAAGAAGAGTGAAGCATGCATTGCATAGCTGCTTCTTGGTAAATAGTAAATAGAGACTTGGCAGGAGGGGGGGGGGGATTTGAGTGACGTCACTGGGTATAACCTAGAGGGGAACGCCGTATGAATTAGTGATGTCCGAGGGGTTTTCTCCTTAACTTGTATTATGTTCAAATATTTAGACTAATTATAAAATTCCTAATATTATTTTAAGGGGTATTTCATTTCAATAATATAGAAAGAAACAGCAACACAAACAAGGATGAAACTTGAAACAACACACGATGGATCGGACAAGGACAAAAGCGAAACAGACACCGCAAAAAGGAGGATACGCGACAACATATATCCAGGATTCATGGGATTGCAGGCAGCAAGAGAAGAAGAACCCCAAAGACAGAAGAACAGGCACTTATGAAATGAAAAGGAGGGTGCATTTCACAGAAAGCAAACTGATCTGTCTGAGTGTAAACCAGTTCAAACAAAAACCCTGAAAAAGGCAGTGTACACTGACTGTGAATTTACCCTACCTCTCACAAAAGAATCAATTTCCTGTCGCCTCAATCCCTCATACAATGGCTTCTGATTGCAAACAATTCAAGGCAACGAGAAAAATGGCGAGGAAAGATGAAGGCAGTTAAGACACAGGAAAATTTCTAGGGTGACACAGAAGGGGTGGGGAGAATAAGTCAACAATCAACACTCTGGTTTCTGATATGTTTTACGTCAAGGAATAATGGTTATATATAATTTTATATATACATGTATATATATAAACATATCAAGGAGAAAAGATAATCAAGAATATATTCTTATGAGTTATAATTACCTCTATGCTGCACATGCTTCCATAAAAGTAATAAAATCAGTGAATTAACCAGACCATCAAACAGCGCAAACTGCTGGCACGTTCACGTTTAGGCATAAGATTTCAACAACTGCCTTTACATTCTGAAATAATTATTTTTCTGAATGTAATTTTTTTCTGCATACATTTTTTCGTCTGAGACTCCGTGTACCAAAGTACTGAGTACTCCGTCACACTCCAGTGAATTTAAACCCAAAAAATGGCCTACTTTTATGGCCAACAATAAACCCATATACAATGCATGTTTTGACATTCCTGGATGGCCGTACGCTAATTCTGTCTCAGAAATCTCAAAATGATTAGCGTAACCTAGCAACCTACATCTACAAGGATTCATATGCATGGATAGCTGCACCCATAACCAGGCATTGTAAAGCTGGATCAAACGAAGTTCCATTTCACAAGCGGATAACCCCATAACCATCCGCTATTTGGAAGAATCAAAATGGTTCAATAACACCTTACGGCCCATGCAGACTTTGCATATCGGACGACTTGACATTTTGGGATATGCATCAATAGCAGCCTTAGTGACAACTCTACAGCCAACTCATGCTCATAAAAGATAATATGATGCATAATTGATGATGAGGGTGAAAGAAAATCAGGGCTTGCTTACCAGGGCAAATTGCAACATTGTAACTCATTCATAGTACTGGTACGCAAAGTGTTTCTCTAATTGCTGAGAGACATTAAGCCGATTATCAAACCAAAAAAAGACCCAACACTTTTGACATGTGGTCAAAATCAGGGGACATGCTATCATGAATCCTCTTACAACCAGTTAAGATTTTTACAATCAGTATTCGATCAGAAGTCAAGAGACATATGCACACAGAGGAAAAACTTGAAATGTTCATCTCAAGATAGCGCTACTAGAATCAGTGATTAAATAGATGAATAAAAGTACAAAATAAAACTTGTTTGCCATGTGCGCAATAAATTGATGAAATTCGTAGAAATTCTACCTCTACACTCACTGTTAATATCGATTAAAAAACGAACTTCATGAAATATTCAAATTATCAGGCCTCATCAAGAAATGAAGAATAGTGATTGGCGAATATTGATGGTGCCTGAATCACCACAACCGAAACTTATAAAATCAAAGATAATCAACAAGGCCAAGTATATACAGACTCCAATTGTTGAAGAAATACAGTGAGACTCAAGTGATGTAGTAGGCTAAACCAACTAACGCCCATTTAGGTTGCTCACCAATTAAGAGCAACTCGCCATGTGATTGGTCAAGCTCTACCACAGGCCACAATGCCCCGCTTCTTTTAAACCAATAAGTTTAACAAAATTTTCAATCACATTTTAACTTAAAAAGATACCAAGGTATTATATACTTATATAATATAGAATATGATGCTGTTGAAATCATTGAGGCAGACCGACCACCCATGCAATAATTGCTTCATCTTGTGTCCAACACCCAAATTCAAGTAATTATAATTAACTACAAATCCCTTAATTGAGCATTTACAACTATGAATGACATTTTAACATACATACCGGTATATATATATATATATGTATGGCCTAATTTATACAAAATTGCAAAAATGCCAAACAAAAAGACAAACGGTTGCAGTCGTACAGGGCATACAAGTGACGCACACATCTCTTGACATGATAGTATTATCTATGTATATAAATAATTGCACACTCTGGTATCTCTTTTTCAATTTGTCACATATATTTGGATCAATTGTTTGAGCTCCGGTGAATACAATCTCTTCATTGATAGAGTCGTAACTTAGGGTAAATCAGCATTGCCACAAAAAGCACGACAACATGACCATTACGAAACAGAGGCACCTATTAGAGCAAAACAACAAATAATATGCCAGAAAGACATTAAACGGAAAGACATTAAACGCTTTTAGATAAATGAGAAATAAACTTTGCAGGCTTGGCACTCTGCCAAGAAGGAAAAGTGTCGGTGCATTCATTGGTCGCTTTGAGATAATATGAAAAGTGCAAACCCAAGAAAACACAATTACACATGATCAGTGAGCTTTCTTGGAATCTGAACCCCATGGAAACCCATCATCACATCCTATGGCCCTGACCTACTCAGCTGGCCCACATAATGCAGATTCATGGCACATATGGCCTTGGCTTCACAAGATCCAAATATAATCATTGATGGCAGATATATATAGCAGATCCAATGCCATTATCATTATACATATATATGTATCTAGATAACTATAGTAACTTATAGGAAGAGATTGGCTCAGGAGGGGAAAGGGGATAGATATTTGTTTCATAGATTGCATAAAGTAAATCATATCATGCATGAACAGATGTAAATAACGCACTATTAGAACTAGTGACCAAGATTTTTAGAAGTCTGAAGGCGAAGCTTCACCCATCACTTATTAGAACTACCCTGAATTGAACTAATGACCAGTGCATGCGTGATGGGGTTTTACGGCTCCACCCAAACCAATCAGATGATACGGGCGCCAGAACAGAAGGCCTGGGACTGGGGTTTCCCCCTACTCTTATCGATGAATCCCAAGGGTTCTTTATCCTGCATACCACCATAGACAGTAGTACACAGCGCAGTTGGGCAGCACTGCAGAGTCATTGAAGAATTACAATTATATAATGACCAGTGCAAAGACACTAAATTATAAATAGCAATTAACTTGTAAATCCAAAACAACTCACCTTCACTTCTGAAGCTCGTTTGACATCGGAAGCCATGCCGGATGAGGCAGCTAGCAAACCATGGGCTATTGAGGTATTAGGCAAGCAGGGAGAGCTTTTTAATCAGCAGGGAGTTGCACAGTGGCGGGGGATCATGTGTCAACAGTGCAGGTATATTTTGTACTGTAATCCGAAGATGCCAGCGAAACCGATGATCACTCAACCACAAAATCAATTCCAACAAGGCTGACCAAGTTACAGGGACATGGCACTTGCGCACCCTGTATCAGTGTATGCGAGCCTTCTTGTGTATGCAGCGTGCAGCACTCGTGCAGTACTATGATTGTGTGACAGTCTTGGCTGTGGATTTGACTATAGACACGGAACGAGCAGCTTTGGCGAGCAGCGCAATGCAATGGGAGGGGTTCGAGAACCAGGAGCAGCTGACAGTCTCAGGTTGTAATTAGGCAAATGAGGCCCTTAGCTGTCTATCGGCCGCAATCGAGAACAGGGACAGTCATTTCCTCACCTTTCTCGTCGCGTGCATAATCATGCGCTTCATTTTTCCTTCATGTACACAAATTATTCTCGGATAGTTTTATACTGATGCGGTTCTTGGAAAGTCTTGATTCTTAGAATTCTATAAATAGACCGCGGCCTTCATGATGAGATGCCCAAGGTCAAAGCCCATAATTTCGTGATGCATACACACAACGCTTACATCATTTATAACAAAGATTGTAATATTTATTCTCATTTCATTGAATTCGGAATTCAAAGAATAGGAAATAATCATTATCAGTTGGAGATTTTTACATTTTAAGCACCGATTTCTGACCTGAATAAGCTAAATTTAATCTTTAGACATTCATATTGCTAGTGTCTTAAGCGATAGTCATTTTCTGGTGACGTAGTTCACACGTGCTGTGACTTTCATGAAACAATGTTATGAAATTTAGGAATAGATCGCTTATCCTTGTCTAAATGTCTGTGAATTCATGACACCCAGTTACAAGCAACGATACCTCTCAATAAGATAACTTGAAAATCGAAATTTGCACGTGCTTTGTGTATTAACTTGCCTTGTCTCACTTGCCAAGACTTGACAGCATGCAAGCGTGTGGAGCTGTCATTCAACTGGCAAGCCTTGTGCGCCAGCCCCTCGTCAAACGATGTGCAACTTCCAACTACTTGCGCACACTTTCTTTTTTGTGCTCCTCCAACCACATATCAACACAACATAAAATTCACCAACCACCTAAAGAAAATATACAGTCTCCTAAAAATTCACGGCACATCAGTTTTTGGGGTGCTCCGAAAGTGACAGAGTGGAACCGAGCAGTGACAGAAGCTGAGAAAATTGTTGGCTACCCAACATCATTCATGAGCCTTAGATGTTTACTTAGTGATGAGCTGTCAAATGTTGCGTTGCAAATGCGGAAACTGGTTGGCACAAAGCACCCTCTTCTGAAGACGGCTCGGTAGGTTATTGGCTCAATTCTGTACTACGTCCCTTCTATGTTTATTTTTCTGCATTATAGAACATTCTTCTCTGACGGCAAGCACAACACACAGACAAGAGGCCTTCTTGTTCTCCTGATGTCCAAAGCAGCTGGATCCTTCGACGGAAAACTGGACGACTCCATGGTCAGCGGCATTCTTCCGAGGTACGCTGTTCTGACTTCTTGAACTCCTCTTCAATTTTCCTTCTCAATTTTGCAGTCAGAGAAACTTAGCAGAGATCACTGAAATGATAAACACAGCCAATCTAATTCATAAGGGTATGATCAATTTGGATACATTAGCACCCAGTGACCCCTCCAGAGGTGACATGGAGTTTGGCAATAAAATGACAGTATTGAGCGGAGACTTCCTCTTGGCCACGGCATCTGTAGGTCTGGCTGATTTGAATAATACTTTTGTGAGTAACCGTGGCATTTGTAATGAAAAATTTATTCAATAACAATGTCTTCTCTTCCCAGGTGGTTGAAATGATATCTGGTGCTATTGGAGATTTAATGAAGGCAGAGTTTACTGGGCTGCGGGATCGGGATGGAGCGCCCATGCTTCCCCAGGAAGGAGCCACGATGGAGGATTGGCAACTGCAGACGTATCTCTCCTCAGGGAGTCTGATCGCCAAGAGCTGTCAGTCTGCTCTGCTGCTGGCTGGCCACCCGGAGAATTTGCAACAGGCAGCTCATCGTTTTGGCTGTCATGTGGCATACGCTCATCAGGTTTGTAACATAATGAGTACCTTATTGTAAAGGACATTAATACATTAAAGGGATGGGGAACTGAATTTTAAGTGACGTTCTATTGACTCTTAGTACCAATTGATAGCATTCCGTGCCAAGAACACCATGCCTGGATGCAAGCGTAAGGAAATAATGCATTCCGAATATCGGGGTTAGCATTGCGCCTATGGGAGAATGGCTTCCATTGCGAAGTATAGAAGGCAAACGTCAGCTGATGGCTTGCCGTGATTGGTCCCGTTGCCCTCGTGTAGCTATCGATTTCAACCAATCAGAGCAGATCATCTTCGCCATAAAAGGACATCTTTGTTGTTTACGAAACAAAAGCGCATGCGTGGTGCACTCTGGCTGACCTTTTTACTGTTTCAGGATGAGAAACCATGGTAGGTGTCCTAGAAAATCGCTTGATAAAATAAGAAAAATAGTGAAAAATATTTTTTTTCGCGCAAAATATCTATTTCCAAAAATTAAATAAAAAATATCCAGGGGTTTAGTCGCAGGACACGCTGATATGACGAAACCCATTGTAAAAGAGGGGGAACTCGGTGTTTCATCACAGCTCCTGACGTCACGCCTAATTAGCAATATATCTCCCGCGAAATCGTTAGCGATGATATTCCTTGTGTGGGCCAGTTATAGGAATCATTTTTGGTGCATCAAATAACGACTCAAAGTCCATTTTTAAACAGTTCTCCCTCCCTTTAATTACTGCACTGTATTTTCTGATCCTCATATTCTGGATTATTTTGGAAGAGTTGTTGATCCAATCTTTTGTAGACTGAATTGACAAGAGAAAATTTTGCTTTGTCATTTAAATAATAAAATTTGCATTGAAAGATATGCCCGACTCGAAAATCGAAATACTTGCTTTTGCAGATCTACTCTGAGCTGCAGCCGCTGACTCATTCGTTAGATGACCAAGGAGCTCTGACTGTGACTTCTGCTCCCGTTTTGCTGCACGTTGCCAGTCATCCCAGAGATCTTGTTGTGCGCGAATTACTGTCTACTGGAACTATGGAGGTTCACAAGGTTAGTACAAACATAAAATCCTCAAATTTCTTCTTTTGTTTCGGTGTGTGTGTACAGAGAAACCTTGATATTTAAAACAATAGGTGAATTCAGATACATCTTTTGAATTTATTTTGATTTTCTTATTCAGCTTGTGTCAATGTTACGCAACAGTGAAGCTGTAGAAGAAGCCAGGAAGTTGTGCGCAGATCACGGCAAGAAAGCGATGGAATCCCTCGAGTTGTTCCCTCCGTCAGAGGCCAGAACCGCTCTGCAGAATATCGTCAGAGCAGTGACTGCTGTATGAGGACTTAATGTTGTTATCAACATGTAATATCGAATATTCGTTCATTGAGGATTTTTTCTAACTGGTCATTCATCATATCATCATTTTTATTAAAATTCATGCCATTTATTAAACAAATAATTTAAAACTGTATATTTATTCTCTTATTGAATGGCGTGAAATATTCCATATTTTTAAAGTGCTACTGTGCATCATATGTATTTTCCATGGTATTTAATAATGTTCAACACCGAAATGCTGCAAAAAATACAAGTTCCGAGTGTGAATTCTTATGGATATAGACTAAGAGTTTCTTATAATATACCGTAAAATAAACGAACAGCCATTCTCGTTCATCAGGGGCCTGTTTTTCTTCAACTTGGGCCGTGACATCACGGTCCAAACCTCGTTCCGGCCCACTGGATAAAGAGGCCACAACCGAGAACCTGGAAGTTATGGAACAGTTTCACCTTCAACACTAGAGTCTCGCGTGTTTTGGCCAGTGATTCTAGATTATAAAATCCACTTAACTAAGTAGAGACTCATTTATGCCCGAACCCTTGATTGCAGCAGTCGAGCAGTAGCCCATGGGCTGCTGCCACTTAGCTGATTGTCCAGCAAATGCAATGCTATGGCCTGGTTAAAGCTGCTTTGCTTTTGCGAACGAGAATGTCAATCACCATGAGCTATAACTCATCTCGCCCGATCTCTTTGATGCGGTCAAGCAGTAGCTGGGTGGCTACAATCGAGAATTCGGGCATAAGAGTAAATATCCTTTCCATTTCAACTAAATAAACTAATGCTAAAACCAGAACCCCTAATTGGATTGGATACAAAAAAATTGTACATGCATGCACCCAGATAATCACCCCGCATATCCAAAAGCCTTAGCTTCTGATACTCTAATATGAATTATTTTTGAAAGAGCCAACGCATGGCTGATGCCGTTATGATTAAACAGGGAGAGATTTCAGAGGATTCCTTAGTTCATAACGCACCGAATGTACAACCGATTTCTATGGTAAGCATCATAACGCACATAATGGATCGAGGCGTCTCCATCCTATTCCTTTGGTAAGATTTTAATCAAACATAATTACACTCAATACCACTTGGATTCAAATTTTATTTCAGTATAGTCTGGGAAACGCTAATCTAATTTCGATCATTCAAACAGATTGAGCAATTGTTTGTCAAAAGAAATTTCATCAATAGTAGTACTGAGAAATGATTTGATATTTCCAGAGATAAGACAAGAAGCACAAAACGTACAACATATAACTACAAAAAATCAGTTTTATTATTGGAAATGAGAAATTCAAAATGAAAGAAAAACAATTTACACAGTAATGTTGAGTACACAGGTATACTCACAACGTACATTATGCAGGAGTATGAGAAGTGAATTTTGACTAGAATATGGGATAAAATGAGTGGACATTTTCATATCTGGCAAGATTTGGAGAAGGTCATCAGGTACAAACCAAGGGTAATGAAGATATATGTTTGCATCGCTGTATTAGAAAACTTGAGAATTTGCACGGACTTTTGATATTATATTCCAGGAGGTTGATCGACCTGGCATTATTATACAAGGCACAAGACATGAGGTTCAATACAACCGTGAATGAATTACAACCTAACAAAGAAGTAGAAAGAGATCACATTTAGGATTCACTGAATATTGAGAATGAAGTTCTGAATCGGCGGGGGCAGGGGGAGGTGATGAGTGCGCAGCTTCAGTTGTCTGTCCATCGCTTTGTACACAGCCACACGCGAAATCTGCTGTAAGCTCCGTGGATGAGATCCCAGGCTGTTGATAAGCCGGATGAAGCCGTGGCTGGGGGTCTTGGTGGAAGTGGGGTCAAAGCGTGACATGAACTTTGCCGTGTTGAGGCAGCTGAAGAGGGCCTCGTGGTCCATAGCGCTGTAGAAAAGCATGAGAAGTTTTTCGGCATGACCACCTTCAAAGAGGGACACAAAATCCTGGATCTGATACATGAAATGATTAACTGGTTGTGTAGATTTTGGCTTGAGAAAGATTGAGCTTTGCGAGTGGCAGATGATTGGGTCAGAGGGGTAGGGTTCAATGTCTGGATCAGCGCCCCACTGCATGGCTATGAGCGTCCAGTCGTGGATGAACGAAAAGTCCGAAGGTTGTCTGATGTGTTGAGCCAACTTCACCAGCTCAATCAACAGGTTGCAGCTGCCCAATGTCTGTTGTTCCTTTCGCCGAATCAGCGTTCGCCGATTGCTGTCTAAGCCTTGAGAGAGAAGCAGAGAGAGAACGTCCTTGATAAAGTGATGCATGGTTTCCTTGACGGCAGGATCCCTGAGAAGTAAGCATCTCTGACACAGTTTTGAAATGGTGCTGATAGTAGCAGAGTGTGTTGAAGGACTATCACTCGGCCTCGCGCCCTTCTCGCACAGCAGTTGGAGGCAGTGCAGTAGACCCGAATGGAACTCAGGTAGCCGAGTAGGATCGACGTCTAGCATGCTGTGAAGGAGCAAGACGAGAGGTGTACGTCCTGCACCAGTGGCTGTGTTAGGGTCAGCACCATGGCTGAGCAGCATGCCCATGGCATCATGCAGAGTGTCCAGATCGATGCAATATTTCTCTCGCATTGGCAGCGTCTCAAGAGTGATGCCAGCAGGATCATTGCTGATAACAAAGTCAAAAGTAAGGATGAGTTTGTGAAGGGACGTGATGCCGCTATTGTTCACAATGTTCGGGTCACAGTTGTGACCGAGTAACAATCTGAGGGTCTCCAGAACTTGCAGATTGAAGTCGTCCTGATTGAGATCCTCCGTAGAGGAAGTGGGAAATGAGTCAGCTCCCCTGTTAACCTGGCCAATCAGCGCGTGCAGAGCAGAGTTACCGGAGCAGTCGACAGCGTTGACGTCCTCCTCAAGCCCAGTGCCCAGCAGAAAGCGGCTGGTGTCGTAGAGCTCAGATGGATCGCACACCTTCTGGAAGAGCAGATGCAGCGCGGTTTGCTCCGAAGGCGTTCTGGCGTGCATGTCTGACCCGTTCTCTTCCATATATTCCACAAATCGCCTTCCCCACTGGACAGCATGCAGCAGTGGCGTCCATCCCTGGTGGTCAATCGCTCGGACTTCCTGGGGCCGAATCTCGGTCAGGTAGCGCATGCTGTTGAAGGCGCCATACTTACAGGCGTGGTGCAGAGGCCGGCGGTGACTGGGCCAGTGGCCTCCCTCGTCAATCAGACAGCGAACGACTTGCAAGTGATCCTCTTGAATGGCGTACATGACGGGCAACTGATGGTCACTGTCGCACGAAAAGATGTCTGTTTCAAGGAAATGAAAGCGGGAAGGCACATGACGCACTGGCAAGTGAGGCTTTGGGTAGCACATTCCGATCTCCATGTTGGGATCAGCTCCATGATGCAGCAGGAATTTCACAAGGGGCAGGTTGCCAACTTTGCAAGTGAGATGCAAAGGCAAACTACACTTGCCTTTGTTAAGATTTAAGCCTTCCTGGATGAGCATAAGCAGAAAGTCTGTGTCATCATGAAGAACCGCCTGCTGCATCAGGTTGAATCCTGACTCATTGAGAACCTCCGGCAAAGCATCCAGGTCCTCGCACTGGTTCAGGAGCTCCACCGCTCTGACAATGAGGGCGGAATCCCTCACAGACTGCAGTTGCTGCAGAAGTGCAAACAGCGAGTTCACCAGGTTCACCGTTTCATCCGAAGGGGCCGTGGGTTGGTAGGCGCTGGTGCCGAACACCAGGTGGAGGTACTGGTAGATGCCAGAGAGCTGGTTATGGAGGCCCCTCCACACTTTCTGGCTCAGGGTTCGCATCTCTTCTGTGTTGTTGATCTCTGAGATCTGCAAAGGGAATGAGAACAAATGAAATATAATTATGTTAGAGATGGAGATAAAGGGTCAGTAAAAGATAGCAGCGACATGGAACAGAAGAAAGATAATTTGTTTGAAATCTAAGTGACCGAAATCTCCTTACTGTCATGGCAGCAGTTGACTGAGATATGAGCCTCCAAAGACAACAGCTCAGAATGATAAAGGCAGAGATAAAAAGATATGCTGATAAGGACCCAGCACGTGTGGTCGTCATAAACACATTGTATTAATCAGTGAACGATTTCTATTGATTAGTGCGTTATCAAAAGATGGGTGGCCAAAAACAACTGATTGGCCAACACTCATCTTGAAAGAATAAGGAGGCCTGCTGACACACAAGGCCTTTCCCTTTTAATTGGAATCAGGGTAATCAGTACGTCAATCCCTACCATATAATGTTTATTTTATGAAATATTAGTACCAATACAAATAACTTTCATAGAAGGGGGAAACAATAAATTACAAGAAAAAATATATATACATGCACATGCACAACAGCACAGGTGTACTAATTAGCAAAGTTTTCACCCAGGAAATAACTGTTGGGAAAACGGGGGGCCTTTTTCTCTAGGTTGGGTAGTGAAAACG
>KB298264.1:44518-55724 GCA_000328365.1 Capitella teleta | reverse complement strand
TGGCCTCATTTTCGTGTAACATCATATCATATAAATGTATGTTGAAGAATAATCCGTGTACAATTAATTATATTAAATATCAGAATCAGGCATATACATAATTAATATCAATTATGTAACGATATATAATGACATAATTATATAATTAAATAGATTCGTGAGTAGCCATATCTTGAAGGGGGTGGTGTGATAAACATTAACTGAATAAGAGTCTTGGAACGATATTAATAACATTGGGCATAAAACAGAACCCCAAAAAAAATATTCACCTAAAAATTGGACAGAGAATGTCATATAACATACCTATTTTTTAGTATTTATCAGCCACTGAGCCAGTTAATTGTGAAGGGACAAGGCACGATATGAACTTTCAAACTGGAATTCCGATTGCACGTTCTCGGTAGTAGATACTGGTCAACCAACGCTGGCAGTTACAAAGGTTGCGTCACGGTCATGCTGCTATCATATCCGGCTCACTCAGTGACTGAGACAACTCATCTGTTTGGTTGCTTGATCAGTTGATATCAAACGATTCATAACAAACGAATGATTGACTCATTGACTCTTCGCTGTCACAAGGAGGCGATCACAGAACCAGCCAGCATCAGTTTGACAGTCGGTTGAATCAATGCAGCACCCACGTTGCTTGACTCATGTATTCACTGAAATATTCAACGAAACGGAAGATCATTAAGTGCAGCTGATCTAGCGAGTAGTAACCAGTACGAATGCACTTCAAATGGGATGACCCAGTTTTTTTAGGGAGAGCAAACTTATGAATATTCATAACCTACTGAATATTGTGGTGATTTGCCTATTCCTAGCATGTAGATTAATATTCATGATTCCTATGAATATTCATAGAAAACGGTCTACTCAGCTGATCACATGACTACTCGCTGATTGGCTCCTTACAAACCAAAACAAACGACCGAATAAAAGCATCCGAGAAGTGTGAGGTGGTTAGCGTGATTAACCCCGTGTTCGCCATGTAACCATGTCTGCTTACCTCCATGCTATTTCCCTGTGTTTCCCATGTTTTCAGCGTGATCAGTCTGGTTTATGCGTTTCCCTTTGCGTCAGTCGATAGCAGCATTGCGCACCGCGACATTGTCTGCGCGAATTAACATAAACATCATAATACAGCTGACCCCGATATCCCCGCGCAGCTGATCTAGGCACCAGCCGTCCACGTGCATGCACTGCGATGAGCAGGCTGAGGATCATGGTTTTGCTCGTGCACTCGTACTACCAATTGACGCATTGCAATTTGACAATTTAACTCTCCGATATCGAATATGAGAAGTCCCGATCAAATTGCATAATCAATCGAAGCAAATATTGAGCAACAGATACTCATGATAATTAAACTGATCAACAGTTAAATACCCATGCACAGATCGATTGGTTGCTAATGAAACTATAATTTATAAACTACTAGTAATAACTAGTATTCAATTACTCATAATGCCGTGTATTATATGAATAATGTACGAATAGTACATATACAATATATAATTAATTATATATAATATTGTAATTCAGTAAACACGGAACACTCATTTTGCACGATGTCTATCAAAAGTTAAATATGGGTGTTTTGTCGTAGCTATAGGGCGTAGAGCCGTAGGCCATCAGCAAGCTACAAATTAATTATTGCATGTATATATAGACCTACCGCAGGGTGTTCATCGCGATGGATTCGGCATGTCCAACGTCCTCCAAGCCTCCAAGGTAATCACAAAGAATGTGTCTGCGAGTTTTTTTTTGGTAATGGCGAAAACGATGACAACTGAATTGAAAGTTCAACTCCATGTACAGGTAAATAAGGCTATTAAACAGTACTGCACATGACGTTATTGTACAGTACCTGCTTGTGTTGCATCCAAGAGGCCTTGACAATTTCTCTCAAGAATATTTACCTGTGATATGAGACCTACATGGATGAATTGATATACACACGCATATACAATCACAATCCGAAAAGGAAGGTATACTGGTATACATGTACATGATAAGATCGAGAAGTTTACTCAGATGTGTACCTCAAGAAGTTTAACATTGCGGGCACCTCAAAAATATGTATGGCTATCATAATCGGGGAAACTTGAGAATTGTTATCAATATAATATAATGTCAACGTTTCGGGTCAAAAGATGAGTTGACCTAATTCCACAAGTGTAACTGATCTGATTATGCATGAATGTAATGGGAGTGTACTGTGCATTTATGAAATAAAACAAACGGATATTTCTGCCACTCAGCGGTTGATTTGGTCGACTTGGGCGTCACGCATCGATCGTTGGACTGTTAAAGCTGTAGATAATATGTCTGAGCAATCATGATCATGCACAGAAAATACCGATTTACTGCGAAATTGAGCAGTCCGCGCAGTGGTAGCGCGCTCACCTAAATGTGGGTTCGATTCATGGTGTCGCAACTTGCCGAGGTGAAATGGCCTGTAAACACTCATGTTCGCCACAACATGACACATTACATGGTGTCGAACTGTGGTTTACCTGGGTCTCCAAATTCTTTGTGGAAACACGACAGGAAAGAAATGCACGTTATGAACTCACGGTTACTTTTGAGATTTGATCTTACACTACAGATGGGAATACATGTAATAATTATATGAATATTAAATATACATGTATTCCGTGGGTTACACCAACCTGGATGTTGCACTCAAGCTCACCCAACAAAACAAAGTATATCACTCATTTGTGAATGTTACAGGGAAATGATATTGTGATTATAATAGGTGCTTCTTAGTCTATATACTTCCTATAGCACCGCATACCCAGCATGCGCCCACATCTGAATTTGCAATAACGCCTCTGAAATAGATTATCATAACGCACTTTCTTTGATTGCTCCCAGTCAGACCTCGCTTGCATGCAGTTCAATGATACTCCATTTACTAATGGAGTTGGATATGATAATAACTCTCATTTCACTTCCTCACTCGTTCCCTCTTCCTTCACCGGTGGACTGGTTGTGGTTTTTTTTTTTTTGCCACCAGATCTATCGATCTAATTATCTTCACTATTGGAAGGGAGCTCTTAAACGTGCTGTTTTTGTTGGTGTGCCAAACGAGAAACGGGATTTTTGTATAGTTTTTTTTTTTCTAAAAAATCTATAAAGATCTCTATTAATTTGAACGCTTTTCGAGACACAAACACACACAAGACCGACACCATTAACTACAGTATGCAAGAACGCCAATTTATTTTTCTGTCATATTTTGCGAAGTATTTTCACAAACAAGTATCAAAGAGGAAGCGCAGAACCCGTATCCTCACAGCAGCATGGCCGGAGACGCCGGTCAGCCGAGTCCCATTGATCCCTCTCTGATTTACCTCCCTGCATTTTTCTGCGTTTCCAATCGGTCCGAACGTCCTATTGTTGTTGATGGTGAAGGTCAAATTGCCGACCCCTGGCACAACCCCGCAGATGAATTGGCCTCCTGAGACGCCAGTGATGACGTCATTGCTGTTAAGAACCAATTCGTCGAACTGGTCACCGACGAGGGACAAACCAGCCAGGTGATGATGTGAGTCATCATCCAAGATGATTACGATTCTGTTGATAATTCAGTTGAAATAACCAGATTGTCAATGGTCACCTGTACTTACGATCCAACTAATTCGTCCGAGTAGAACTGCATTTTCTTGATGTGCTTGATAATTGGTGTTTCGAATTCAATACGTGTGCCGACGATATCCAAACCCAACATCAGGGAAATTGTGAAACAAACCAAAGGGGGGATCTGAGGGGTTGGGGAGGCTGTACCGAGGAACCCCCGGACTGGCGTTGTCGTGCATTGAGAAGGAACTGAAATATATCCAGAATTGTAAATGTCAATGACTGAAATGAACCCAGTGTCGCAGAGTGTTTTTCCCCTGCAGTACCTGTAATCAATTGTATACTCACATAATTATATAGCTAATGCTGGAAGCCTCGAGTGTTATTGAGTCCGGACCATTCTCACTCCTTGGGTGAATGAACGCACCGCAAAGGATTTAATTTAGGAAGGAATTAAAACTGGATTTGCACACCATTCCATTGGGGAAACGAGGGGCTGGATGCATACACAGAAAGGAGATCAATTAAATCCACCGTAAGTTTAAGCCTACTGTCAAACGGATGCGTACAATGTTGAAATATAGAATGCAGAATTGTAAACTTGAACGCCGTGATGTTTTTTACCTGTATGGAGCAGCCCGATCTGATCATCTACTGTCAGATCATCATCACACAGTCTGGTGGCGTTCAACAGTGAGCACATACGTTGCCCATTCGTCGTTGTTTTCACTGTTGCATAACTCAGCTTGTGCCTCAAAAGCTTCAAGGAACATTGCGTCAATGACTGTGTCACGTGGCTCCTCCACACCAAGTTATTTCTGGGTTTCAGGTGCGGGGTGAAGTGCGTCCTGCCTTGACGCATGTTGTCACCAGTAATGGAAGTCGTTAACGCCAACATACCCATTGCCAATGCTCCGACAATCATGGAAGTTCGTAGCATGGTGAATAAGGTCCAGTTATACCAACTCACGACGACGTTTTATATACTCAGACATCTGTGTTGAGCAACGTATTTACCTTCAGGCACAATGGGTGCATTAGGGCAGAGAGACAAACCTTGTTTGGTCAGCAGTTTATCCAAGGATCGAATTAGAACCATCGACCTCAATGTGACCTTGACATCTGTTGATTGCACGAGCGGGAAACGACATGGAATGATAAAAGGAAACAGAAGCGACACTTCTCCACGCAGGTATATCGAATGAAAAGTAATTACGTTTTCGCTTATGCCGTGTACGCGTGTACCAGTGTCTCCGTTGATCTGAGAACGCCGTGCCTCGTTGACCTCTGACCCACCACGTTTGCCTTTCGGTACCTTTATTTTTTTTAAATCGAAATGGAATGTTGGCCAGTACTTGTAATGAATCGAGTAGTGATTGGATTTGGTTACTGTTACAGGGGTGGCGGTGGGGTGCTCAATATGATCACGTTTTGCGTGCTCCACGTGGTTGTAAGTAAAGCAACACGACTTGATGCCTGTGTAGACAAAGTGATCAACTTCTAGTATACATTGCATTAATACACAGATATTAATAGGACGTGGTACAAGCATTACCCATGATCGATTTAGCTGAGGATACATGTACATGGTACATTATATTTTGCTTTTGGTGTGAAATTATGGATCGAAATTGTGGCACTTTTTTTCCTCTCTCTCTCCTGTGAAACAGAAAGAACAATTCCCCGTTTTTGGGTTATTTAAAACAAAAAGTGTTATTTTTGGGCTGGAATTTTTTTTACCCACTATAAGTAGCTATTATTTTAAGTTGCTCCTTATTTCAACTATGGCTTGAATATAATATGATTTTGAGCTGAAAGCATCAACATGTCCACTCAGAACGAGGTCTACTCCATATACTAACGAATGATAACTTCAATGAAAACATTCACTTAAATTAATCTCTACTTCGTATATTATCAATCCCATCAGATTGACTGAAGAGGAGATTCACAAACTGACAATGCATACCTGTTAACCAGTATAACTGCAAATGGACTGTGTTTATCTGGCAAAAACTTGAAGACAAATTAATAATTGCGGTTAACATGCAGCGGGAGTTTAAACAGATATCGATTGAGGATAGAAAACTATTTCTGAAAAGTCAGGACAGAACTGGCAGAAATTATCAATTAGGGAGCATTCCTTGTTTTTGTTTTTATTTTTTATTTTTTTTATTTTTTTTATTTTTTTTTTTTTTTCAACTGATCATGGGATGTCTTTATCAATTGATGAGTGCGCTTGAAAAAACTCGAAATAGATTATTTTTGTGCATAACCTCCTCGAAATTATTGATTTAAGCTAAGGGCAGCTTTCGCCACCCTGCCTGCCTTTCATCGGGCCACAAAGAAAACGATGTCTTCAGAGTATTCAAACAAGCGCTGAAATATTCTATGTACTAGAAGTAGCTCTTCATATTAAAACTGATCATAATGTTGTTACTCCGTTTTTAGAGATTTTGGTCTCTCGGATAAAAATATGACAATTTTCTTTGTACTTGACCCTGATATAAAGTCGTGTTTTTATTTTTATTTTTATTTATTTTTTTTAAATAATTCTTACGCATTCAGTGATGATTATTTGTAACTATTTGTATTTGTAATTCATTTGTGTCATCCGATGTCACGTGGTGCGCTTATGAGGGGGGAATTCCCTTAACTTGAATGTGAAACACTGGGAAGATTTAACAACACTGACAAAATTATAGAATGCTATATCATTTAATTTCTAAGAAAATATATAATAAAATCAATCATAACATTCGATAAAAAAATATAATGAAAACGAAATGCTATGTTATATATATAATTGAGAAATCACAAATTAGCCAACAGCAGAACTATAGGGCCATATCACGAAATAATTAGAATGATATAATTATAATTATAATAATAATATTATAATCTGTGGGCCTATGCTACAGGTAAATTGGAAATGAGATACCGCAAATTAAAAGCTTCTTGAGTCCCGTTTCACTGTCCGATTTGATCACAGAGATTAGATCACAGATGTTGGAAGATCGGCCATGCATCTGCGTCATAACGCACGCTGCGTGGGTCATCCGGTCTCGCCGACCGCCAACCTGCCCGCAGCTGTGCACTCAGCTGTTTGGTAGCGGGTGCATAAGCGGCTGCAGCTGCAACATTGTTGTTCTCTTCGGGATCAATCTTGTGATCGTAGAGCTCGACGCCAAACAGCTTTTGCCATTCTGGTTTGTAGTCTCTGAACTTGACCCACTCGGTGTATCTGAAGCGATCGGTGCGCATCGTGTAGCCCATGATTTTAGAATTGTCTCGAGGATACTGGGAGAAAACACGGTCCTTCCACTGGCCACCATCGCCACGGATCAGAGGCATCCAGCTCTCTCCTTCACGACACAACTCTGTTTTGGTGGAATCAGCCGGGCAGAGGGGCATTGTGGGAAGTCCAGCAGCATCAACCAGGGTTGGGAAGAGATCGACGAATTCTGTAAGCTTCTCACTGACCATCCCGGCATCGGTCATCCCCGGGATACTGACCATCATAGGGGCATGCGTGGACAACTCGAAATTCGTATGCTTGCACCACTCGCCATGTTCGCCCAGTTGCCAGCCATGGTCACCCCAGAAGGAAATGATCGTATTGTCTCCCAAACCCTGGTTCATCAACTCATCGACCACAGTGCCCAATAGGTGGTCCATGTAAGAAATAGCACTGTAGTAACCACGGCGGAGATCACGGGTCACATCAATTGGGAGAGTAGTGTTGATATCACCACTCGCGTGCAGTTCTTCAATATCAGTATACGACCGCAGCTCTCCGTACTTCGACCATGCTATATCAGGCATGTTACGAGGGGCGTATATGTTATCAGGCACATTGACCCTATCAGATGGATACAAATCCATGAATTTCTCTGGAAAGATGAACGGCAGGTGAGGTTTGTGGAAACCCACAGCCAGGAAGAAGGGTTGTGAGGGATCCTTAGCTAATTCTTTGATCTTATTGATGGCATGTTCAGCAATCTGGTCGTCAGGAAGAGGGTGAGCTTGTCGCTCTGCTTCTGGCACAGCGTACCAACTATGTTTTCTTTCAGTCCAGTGTTGTTCCTCTTCGGAATGGTAGTACGGATCCGTCCACGAAATTGGATCATCATTACCCGAGGCTAACGGCCCTGGATGGAAGATTTTACCCATGCCAATCGATCGGTACCCCTGCTGCTTGAAGTACTGAGGAAGAGTCGTATAATTACCACCCACTTTCCGCCAATAGGATTCCAAATCATAGACGTGTGTTGTATCTGGACGGCGACCAGTCAGCAGAGATGTCCGGCTGGGTGAACACACCGCCTGCTGGACATAAGCACGACGAGATACAAAGCTCCGCTTGGCCAGTGAATCCAGGGAGGGCGTATGCATGCGAGGGTGCACTGGTGTGGGGAAGTCGGCGCTGTCTTGGAAATATCCTAGCTGCGGCCGGAGGTCATCAGCGACGAGAAAGAGGACGTTCTTGGGTTTGTGGAGCTGGGCATGAGCCAAGCACAGGAGGGTGCTTAGCAGGAGCAATCTCATGATGCAAAGTGTCCTGTGGCACCAACGATATTTATGAACTGAATGCAGAGCATATATATAATCCGCCTTATTATGGATTGACCCAGTCATGAGACAGGGCATCACATGATTTCAGTTAAAGTATGATTGGTAACACATGGCTGAGCAGGCTGACGGAGCCCCTGCATGGGTGAAAACAGGGCAAGGGTCATGGGTCATGCGTAATCATGAAGGCATTGAGAGAAGCAAGACTCGATAGGCTTCAACAAGTATTCGCTATCAGCAGTGGCTTTTAACCTCAGTTGACCAGTATGTGCACACACCAATTCAAGTGCCGTAGGTGCTAGGTGTTCATGTGCTATGATGTGCATGTGCACTTACTGGATACATATGTAGTATGATAGTCTGTATGAGCTTTGTTCAGCTAACCTATATTCCTCGTTGGCGGCAAAATTAATAATATATGGGTGGTAAAAGCGTATGCATGCATGTAATTTATGATTTAATTTAAAAGTAGTATACCTGCCTATATATATGCTACATGTTCGTGGATTTATTTGGGCGTCCGTGCCACAGAACATGGTCCAACATCTATGTTGAACATCTCTGTCTTAATCGATAGTATGCACTTTTTATGTACATGTATCGGTCCCTACAGTGTACACACATCTCTTATCCCCTTAGTTTTCAATGATGATGACAAATGCTGACATATGCGATCAATAAATTACACCTCCCGTGATGCAAGTGATCGATAATTAATTTGCATATTAAATGATATTTGAGTGCATAATTTCGCCAATTCCATTGTCAAAATTTGCCACCAAACTCATTCGATTTGTAAACACACTCAGCGTAAGAGGCACAAGGTTTCTCTGGAAGTTCATCAGCCTACATTATCCACCGTGGCCCCTTCACCTATGCGTAATAGCCAGCATGAAACATATGTATGCCTTAATCAGGCCTCCTTTGGGTTTCATTCTCTTCCTGTGCTAAGCAAGTTATCAATTAATACACTATGGCATTTTAAACGACTACGGCCGCATGTGAAATCGAATTTCCCAGGGGTCAGATATGAGGCCCGATACAATTGTGTAACAGATAAGCAGCGCAAATGGGACCAATCATCAAATGGTCAATAATAATCTCACAGTAAGATAATCTGTTGATTGCTTACATGGAAATTATTTTTTAATATTTGCATGCATCAAATTAAACACGGCATTCGATCAGCACGTACGTACTCCGATCCAAATAACCTCACAACTGCTTATACTGTGCTATACTTATAAAGCCACACAATTGAATACTTGCACTCCCAGTACGTCACGGATGTATATGAACATACTTCCGGTGAGCTGCAGACATTGGAGACCGGGTCGTCATAATAATTAGTTAGAGGTCGGACCAGCATGTAGACGTGGCCTGCTGATTGCTGTACGTGTTCACCTATTCACCGCATGTATTCTCTTTGCCAAATCCAACATTTGTCGGACCATCCCCAGATTACCAGGGAAAACATAATATTATTTGTTAACACATGATATATGCATGCATTGTCATGGAGATCCAAATCGTTAAACACAGATATCAATCTAAGTTATGACAACTGAGTCTGGGAATGTCACAATTGCATAACTTATTGAACACCCTTCGTGTGAATCTGTGATCACGAGAGCAATCAGAGCATGTGTTGCCTGCCTAGGTACACGTACAGGCATATTACTACACCTCGACATTACAAAGAGAACTATTAGAATCATATCAAACCGACGGCGACTGATGCACATCCCTATTCGATTCACGACTGTTAATTAACACTTGAACACCTTCACGTTTTTCGACTCTCCATATTTATCTTTAAACGTGTCTGCCATGATATTATTTTTCCTGTGATATATCTAGCAGAAGCTGTTTTAATTAAAAATGGCATAGCTTCAACAGCTCACCGCGCATTACAGTACATTGGGTACAACATCTGTACATGTATAGTCGATGAGTAGTATTCTACCAACTACGCACATCTCAATGTCATAACGCATTGTTTTTTGTTTTGTTTTTGAGAATGGTGAAACGGTTATCATAACGGACGTTCAAGTGCGTTATGTCAATTACTGGAATCGGTCTATCTAAAACCATAAAACCCACAAGCTTCGCAAGCCCGCTTGTTTGCAGTACAAAACCCCAGAACACACGTTGAATATCCTTAAGACTCGACTTTTAGCTTAAATATTGGCAATAACATAGCTTGATATTGTTCGAAGCCTGCCTCCCGGGCGATAATACGTCATAATTATTGGACACAAAAATGGAAAAAATTAGTTCAAACAAGATGAGGCTGTATCGTTACATAAGTTTTTTCACATTAAAAGTTGAGTCACGCGTATCGTGGTGTATTCGGATAATTAGGTACCAGATGACGTCATTTTCTTGTCCACTAAAGCTAGTTTGAACATAAATATGCTGAACCTGCTGATATAATATATTTTGTCACTATAATAATAATTTAATTATTATTATTATTATTATTATTATTATTATTATTATTATTATTATTATTATTATTATTATTATTATTATTATTATTATTATTATTATTATTATTATTATTATTATTATTATTATTATTATTATTTATTTATTTATATTTATAAAACGCTCCTTATAAGATAAAACTTTTCAAGAGGCGTTACAAGTAAAAACAACTTCGACAAATAATAAAAATAATTCAGGAATTAAAGGCCTGATTAAAATATAATGTTTTCAATTTCCTTTTAAAAATAGCAATGCTGTCGCAGCTCCGAATGTCTCGAGGCAATTCATTTCAGAGTAGAGGCGCCACAACCGAAAATGCACGGCCACCATAACTGTTCAGTGTTTATACATTATACATGCATATAATATGAATTGTAACGGAATTTCAACTAAACACGATTTTAGAGAATATTTTGCATAACAAAAAATTGCATAATACATGTATAGGTATAGATATACATTTACGGTCATTCAAATTGATATTTTTTCGAGACTGCCGCTGATCCAAATTACAATGTTTACTTATTGTTTAGCTCATTCTAATTCTATAATCATC
>KB298264.1:29173-44388 GCA_000328365.1 Capitella teleta | reverse complement strand
AATCATTGATTACCTCGATGTGGTTGAAGTTATTTTTGTGTGTGGTCACACCTATACTGTTACTAGTACTGTATTATGTCAATGATGCGATTATAATTAAGCACGACTTATACCAGTATCACCAGTATACGGTGTTGGGCGCAGAATTCAGTCAATATATTATAACTCAACTCTCAAACTCAAACCCAGTATGACAAATTCAGATATGCGGGGGTGCCTGGATTATGGATCTACAGGACTGCGAGTCCCGTTGTTTAGCATCGGAGGCAGAATTATCTCAAAAAGTGCGTTATGATGGTTGCTTAGTCGCTTGTGCGTCCCTGGATTCTGCGCACGGCACAATGAGAATGAATTGTCTATTTAGAGTGCACTCCCTGACTCTCCCTACGATGACTATGGCTGACAATGGTTCCGTTTTAAAGCTGATTAGTGTCTGTAACTATAATTTAAACATAGAGATATCCTGTGCGTGCACATTTCTAGTGATCATTACTCTATTATGTGTATCAGCTTTCTATAAACTCCCTAAAACATCAAATTGATGCACCCTCTACGCAGCCATCATTGGTTGTAAAATGACGTCACGGAAGAGATTCCCGGGGACTCCTCTTTTTTTGCACACGGCACTCAAAATGACGTCAGCTTCCTTCACAAAAGTCAACACGCTTCTTGTCAAGTTCAGTTGAATTATCGTGTCATGGTCATTCTGTTGACTATTTCGTAAATTTGTGAACTAATTTTGGATCAACGCGCTCACACACCCTTGCCTTTTCACACCAGGTAAGGTTCTTTCCCCCTCAGAAGCAACTGCGTATCTGAAAAGTCCTTTGTTTTGGTTAATATTCGTTGCATTTCCGAGGCATGACTTTTCTCCGTCACTGCGTCAGTCAAAACATTCCAAGGTGTCAAAACCTCCCAAGACTTCCCCTAATCCTTGATTGGGGTGCAGAAATTTTGAACTACTCTGTTCATTTATTGCTTTAGAAATATTTGTTATTTGTACAATTTCTACCTTCAAAATAGCCCTATCGGCCAATGTCCTGTAGATCACTTCGTGTGCTCAATGTAAAGATTAAACAGTAAGTAATGTAACAGTAAATGTTGTGATTATATCTTGACATGTAAACATATGATAGTATGATTGATCCCGTGATATGAAAACAAGTCGGTATTACTGATTGTTTATCAACATTATTTGAATCTCATTCATTGATATGCAAAGCGAAATTCGTGATAATAATGTTCGTCTTTCTGGTAATGGAGGTTATTATGCATACTATTACTTAACAAGAACAAATTGCAAATCCCAATAATACGTTAATAACCACAATTGAATTGGTCTGATTAATAAGTTAACTTTTTTTGCACGGAAATTATTAAATTAACAAATTTATGTCAACCACTGAACCATGCTTAAGAAGTAAATCTCATGACAACCATGGGTTGATACCATTGAATATAGATGAATTCACGAACGTGAACACTGGTTAACTAACCATCTGGTTAACTTAATAATTAACTGTCTGGTTAACTGTCTGGTTAACTAACCATGAACCCGTGGGTAATGGTTTACTGACTACATGGTATATAAAAGCAACCACTGCAGCATTTACCTTCATTGCATTCTCCTAATGTGGTGCTAATACATGTATACCTGATAGATTGTACCACAGTTTTTGCCACTGCTACGTTTCCTGCTCTTCTGATTGTGAGTATATAGTATATAGTATTCATTTGATTATTGAACTACATTTTTAAAATACATTTTGAAACATTTTCTGGGTGTATGTATGTCAGTTATACAAAGTTTAACAATCTACAATTATATAATTATTCTCCATGGCTGCATGAGACATCTTGACATGAAATTATCTAGTACTCTGTACCTTAGTAAAAAATACTGTATTAATTGATAAATGTATAGATAAAAGTGGAATCACGGGTCTCGCATGTCTTTAACTGGGCAAATATGATGAATTTGCTGTGATTGACTTATATTTGCTCTACATTAGCAGTCATATGTTAGAAGATTGACGCGAGTTAATTCATCACACTGCATGCCTTGAGTTTTTCATATTTACATGTAGCTCCGGCTTTATCTTATCCAACTACTAACTACTGATATGTACATGGAAATGTTTATTTAGTGTTGAATGAAGGCCTGTGAATATGATGTAAAATTATCTCTTCTTGGGTGTGAATTTTTATTTGCGGTTTCCTGTACAGCGTTCTGTGTGTATCGCAAGACTGGAATAAAAACTGAGATTGAGAAGTGTGAGGGAAACCGTACAAGGTCAGGAGAGTCAATAATATGCGGTTGTAAACTGTCTGTGCAACTGTTTCTCCTCATCTCTCTGTGCTGGGGTAGCTCTTGTCTTTTATGAAATCCCTCAAAAGGAGGAGGTATCTCAATCCGTTGCGTAATATTGTTGCCACTGCTTGTTCTAACTGCATTATTTATGTGTCAATTTGAGCACTGTGTATCATGTATATCAGGGGTCGGTATTGGGCGGAGGGCCGGATCAGGATAAAGCCACATGGCAAGGGGCCAGACCAGACAATGTACTATAATAGCTAATTAATTAACTGCACAGTGTTTATTATAGTATTATCACAGGGCAAGGGTTTTTCTAAAAGATTGAGGACAGGAAAAAAATATAGGGAAGCTGTTACGAAGGCACAGAAGCGTGCCCACGGGACGCACCGCTATCGGGGTCCGGGCTTGCTCCCCTGTGATTTTTTTTTATAAAAACGAGCACCAATGTCCAAAATCTGGGCTGTTCACGATTCGGATTCGGCCCACTGGCCTCCAGATGCCGACCCCTGATGTATATTATTATAAATGCCGGGTATGATATAATTAATCACATTATTTGTGAAATAGCATTCACATTATATGGAAACTCAAAAAGAAAGTAATCAGTAGAGAAAAAGTGACACGAAGAGAGTGAATGGCGAAATAAATTTCACGAGGCAACGAATTAAAGTGTAACATTCGAAAAAATTTTTTTCCTCATTTGCTAGAAAAGAGCGTACCGTAACTCTTCTTGCGTAAAATACATTTGCAACGCTTTAAATCTTTAAATACGCAACAGTGTAGTCATTCAAGGAAGTGATCTAGTTCGTTTTTGTGGGTGAAAAAAACATCGATTTTTCGAAGGTTAACGTACAGCGAGCGACATTGCTATTGCAGTGTAACGCAATTTGCTTGACACTTTTATTGTTGGGTTAGACACACAGGAGTGCCAAAAGAAGTGAAGCCTTGCTATATATATTACCGGTATATATTTGTGATACTGATTTGTTATTATGCTAGGATTATAAGTGAACTACTTCTTATACTTGTTGTGGTTTTGAGTTTCTCTTTCAGTTTTTATTTCAGTCTTGATGACTTCATAGTCTTATTTATTCTCCATGAGAGGCACTTGAGCCACTTGAGTCTATCCTGTTGAGGAATCAGTTTGAGTGTTGAGACCGTAATTTCTATTAAATATAAAAGAGTCCGCGACACAATTCCCTCTCAAGTACTGTAGTACATTCATAGGTTGTTCAACCCAATTGGGTTATACGAACGCGATGTTTTATTGCCGTCTGATAACCATAAGAAAAACCCGCGATGTTTTATTGCCGTCTGATAACCATAAGAAAAACCCACTGTTGGGAGTTTTTTTTAGTCAGCATTTGCATAAAACATTCATTTGTTTCATATTGAAATATTGATTCTACTCTTGTGATGTCAGCGATTGTTGGAGGAGGAAGGGGGGGGGCATAGATTTCACACGTGGTTAGATTAATTTCCGCATTAGGTTTGATTTATTGAGTGATGCGGAGGGCTGAGAAAATAGAAATCTTCTTGTGAAAAGTTGACTCTGAGTCTTGTGTTTTGTGGTTGTTATTACGCTCACTCCGTGCGGGGACTTCAGGTAGGTTCAGAAGTTGATTGTGGGCATTCTCCGCGCGGCCTCTATAGTATACACTGGTAATGCATATACAGTATAATCTCGAATTCATTGTTTCTATGCTGCATTCGCCCCCCACCCCTTCCTTCCACCGTTTTGCTGTTCAAATCTGAAATCAGAGAAATCATGTTGACAAATATCTCTGTCGGATTATCCCGGCCGAAGCTATCGGATTGCGCTGCCACCTCGTGTCCTGTGCTGTCAGGAAGGCGATCACGGAATCATTGACTTGTATCGATCCGCGGATAATCCGCGAAAGTGGATCCCAGAGCATTGTTTGGTGTTTGTACTCTTGATCATCTCGCCTCTTATTTAGCTGTGACACGGGGAAGTCAATCCTGCTCAGAATAAAGTGCTCGTATGGGGTTGAGCGTTTCTCACCGTACTGGTACTCGAGTATTTATTACAATTTGCTTCGACTTTGGCTCGATTTCATTATTCGCCAGTGTTTTTCGTTGAATCCCCTGCGAGTGAATCACACATTTTTTACGACTCTGTTTCAACCGAAAAGCGTTGACTCAACCCGATGTTGTCTCCTTCCGCAGAATGTTCCCTGGCGTTCGGTCCATAATCTGTTGAACTCCGCATCCACGATGGCGTGTGCCGGTGACCCGAATGACCCGAATGACCCCTTCCAGAAGTTTGACCCTCCAAAGACGCCTCGTTTCGTGCTCAAAGATGAAGAATCGGAAGAACTCTCACCAGATACGGAAGAAAATGTCGCCTCGCAGACGGATGGAATCTTCCGGAATTTCGTCTACCACATGCACAATATTACCCGGAACAGCCAGGACGCGGATGACACTCCGAACCTTCCGGAACTTACAGCGTTCACGGATGAACCTCTCTCGTGAGTATACACTTAATTTCAGACAAATGCATTTTTTCAAATCTTGGAGTATACCAGACTCTTTATGCGATGGTTCTTTTCACGCTTAAGTTTCTCACCAGTTTTTCCTTTTTTTCGTGTGATTTGAACAGAGTAGGAAAAAAATATTATATTTGAAACTGGGTAATTTTTTCTGGTGTACTCTTTGTGTAAATGTTACGTCATATTTGTCAATGCCCTGGGAAACACGACTTATATATTTTTTCTGTCTGCTTCAGACAAAATATTATAAAATTTAGTCTTTTCCTGTCGTCTGGGCGTAATGTTTTGAAGAACAGCTGTGAGGAGAGAGAGAGGGAAAAAAAATACAAACAAACTCTTTTGAGACGGATTACTAATTATGTGAAGTTCTGATTGATTTAGTCAGTCATTCAATCAGGCAATTAATCATTAATCCGTGTGTTAATTCAGCAATTCTTTGATGTAATTCGCGCTCAAATTATTATGTTTTAACATTTTTTCCCCTTGTCCGGTAGATTGACAGATAGAAGGGTAGAGACAAGTTAATTACACGTACAGAGTTTGTTATCAAGTTAAAAGCTTTATAATTTCTTTTAAAATTCAATGTTGCCAAAGATATATAAGAGTGGAACAGTAGGATGGCATTCCCGCGCGTACTATGACTGCATTGAGGTGTCTCTGTGACCTCTCGTCGACCGCGTTTAGCCTTTCCTTTTTAAGTGCCTGGATCCCCATGCTGAGGTCATCTCACATTCAGAGTTCATTTGCGCCATTCGTTGTAAGGTGCTGCCCCCACGCGGCGCTTTCGTCAACCATTCCGTGGGAAAATGCTCATTTCGGTGATACGATTTCCATGAGCTGCTAATTGATGTTAATTGATTATTATCATATTATGTAAGAAATTATTTTGATTCTTCGTCCATTTTTCGTTACACGAAGAGTGATTTTTTTAATATAATTTTGTTGTTGATATACTAGTATTTTAAAGGAAGAAATTTGTGGTTTATCTGTGTTGTGTGGAGTACTATTTAATTGACTTATTAATTAATCAATTAATAAACTAAAACCCATTCATTGTTCCGCGGACTAAGCCGAAGGGAATCCATCGCTCCATGATTCGTTAGATAACCTGCTTCGAGTATTTGTTTTATTTAAATACCGTAGCTTAAGTCAATCGTAGTTCATTACCGAAGCGATGAGAGGTTAATGCACCCTCCATTGATTGCGATTACATAACAAGGAAGTGGCGGGAAATCTCTGTTGACACGGCTCTCAACGCAGGAAGCGTTATGACCGTCTAGTTCGTTATGATTGCGTTCTGACACTAATCCGCTAACATCATAAAGCGATGAATGGCGTTTTGTGAGGCGCGCGGATTTCATCATCTGCGGCGTTGGCTTTGATTACTGCTAAGACTGTCACACTGCGTGTCGTCACCAAGTTATGTCATCGTGACCTCGAGGGAGGGCAGCGTGACGTAATGACATCCATCACAAGCAAAAGCCGCTTCCTGATGCCCCGTGTCGCCTCCCTCGCATCCATCAAAACCTAAAAAACGGATCTTGCTCTGCCGCTCGGATGCGTGTGACCCCGTCCATCTCGGCGCGATTTCCCGACTTCTCTCTCGGGATGCGAACGCGAAATGATGTCGCGATCAGAGGTGACGTCATCGATCACGTGCTTTGCTAATCTCGCTGATGGAATCGAGAGACCTGGTATCAAAAAAAAAAAAAAAAAAAAAAAAAAAAGTGTAAATTACTCGCAAATGATTCCATTGCGTCTGTTGTTCTTCCTCTCATGACATGGCCAGTTTTGAATGTTTCTTTTCGTTTACAGACCCGCCGCGCAGATCGGTCGGCAGTTGGCGACCATCGGCGATGACATCAACGACCGATACGCGCCGCACTTCAACCAGATGATCCGAATGCTGTCCATCACGCCAGACACCGCGTACGAGGCATTCGCTGGCGTCGCTCGCCGGTTCGTACGCCGATTGTCATGCAATGTCGTCGTTCTTTAATGTCCATTTCGCTCAGATTGTTCCGCGACGGCAACATCAACTGGGGCCGGGTGGTAACATTGCTGTGTTTCGGTTACCGCATGGCCATCACGGTGTTGCAGAGAGGCATCCGCGGCTTCTTCTCCAAGATCGTCGGATTCATCGTCAAGTTCATCTGCAAAGAGCGCATTGCCAAGTGGATCGCCGATCAAGGCGGCTGGGTAAGCATTTATTCGCCCTCGTAAAACGGACGAGATGGATGGTTCCCATGCGGCCGGCCAATTGTCATTGCAGCATTTGGTCAGCGTTAGCCGATCGCTTGATGTCCATCGCCCCGTGGTCAAGCAGCGTGAATGATTGGCCGGTTTCAATTAACTGCTTGTTCTATTTTTTCAGACACTAATAAGATTTTATATCTCAATTTAGACTCGTAAAGAGGCCATCTTCAAAGTTCGTCGCCTGTACGCGCCATTAATTCGTCTGTCGCACTGACCATCGGTCAGCTGTTGATGTTATTCGCCGACGACCCTTCTCACCCCATAACTCAAGTCTCACCGATCTATTGTTAAATTGTTAATTGTTAACGAGGGGCGTGTTATTCTTAAATCGCGCGCGTTTTACGATCTTCTAGTAAGGCGCGCCTTTGAACTTCTTCGGGATGAGCCGTGACCTTGTCCGCGGGAGGTCGGCCGCCGATGCCTATCTGCCGCCCGGGAGCCGTGCCCGGGTCGTCCGCCCCAGGCTTCCCTCGCCTCCGAAGCGGAAAGGATTAGGGCAGATAATCCTATGACGGCCTCGGGGCTCCGATCAAAGAATCGGCCAACAATTGTTTCTTTAATGGGAAGCAGCTGGCTTAGGAAATATCCGTGTATGGCGCAACTTGTACCCACTCAGTATATGTTCGGAGGTTGAACTTTCCTGGGGTCAGATGTTGAATGGCAGACCCGGTGTCTCTCGCGCGCATTAGAATTGTTCCCAGGGGCCGATAAATTACAGAACGTCGATTCGGAGTATTGTTCGTTATGAATTTATGACTATTTACAATAATTGCGCGCTTCATGCAAACATGTTGTGAACTTTCGTTGGCCTCATGGAGTTCACGCGCATGTCAAGCGAGCTATTACATCATGCATTCAACATGCACGCGCGCTATCTCCGTAACGAGGTTGAATATCCAGCGTAACCCACTTAAAGCGCTTATGTCATCCGATGACCTCAACGCAGGTCATGCGTGCCTGGGAGTGACCACCAACTGACCTCTATATATGCTAGTGATCCCTGGGAGTGTTTTTTTATAGACTTTTTTTTTTTTTTTTTTTTTTTTTCTTCCCCTATACGATGCCTGGGATATATTGAGTGTCGGATGCTAGCGGTCGCGTGCAGTTCGCTTTGAACACCTGGCGCCATAAATCGGCATCGTTGATCGCTCGCTCTTCGATGATTTTCTCCTGTTCGCCTTTTTCGATTTATGGCCATTATGTTTTCGCGAAATCATGATAATCGACTCTCTTCCCAAATGACCTTGAAATCTTTCCCTCTCTTTGTGTCGCCGGCTCATCCATCATCTTTCCCGCCGTTCCTCCCGGACGTTCGCGCCACTTCCGACGCCCAAGATTCCGATCTGTCCCGATGTCCTTCGGAATCAATCGGGCGTTTCCGGTAATGTCCATTTTCGGCGGCGATGGCATTACGCGTGGCTTGTGGAATTTCTCGCTGTATGCTAATGTATCGGGTGGTTCGTTTTAATTTTTACACTGAGGGTTATGTTGGCTCTGAAGTGATCGCACCTGGTCCCGGGTGCAATTTATCTAATCGAGCAACCGTTGACACCATTCTTGCGGACTCTTGAAGAAATCTGTTCTCCTAATGCGACCAGCACCGTGACGCAATTGCATTGCCGTAACGCTGTCATCTAGCGCCCCATAAAAGGAGCGCGCTTCGTCGCGCGATTTAATTAGGCGCGCTGTTCTCCCGGAGGCGTCGTAAAAACCCGAGCTGACCCCATAAAGCCCTGATGCTGGTGTCATCGTAAAGTGACCAGATGACCCTTCCGGTCACAGGTGTCCATTCACCTTTTATCCATTTACCGTAATTTTTTTGCTGCATTCCTAATCGTGTTTGTTTTAATTTGCAGAGGGCTGCCATGCGATATGTGCCCGAGACGATCGGATGGCCGGTGATCGGACTCATCTTGACCGTGGCCGCAGCGTCCATCCTCAGTGCCATGTATCTACACAAACGCTAATTAGGCCAAGTCCCCTCCTCCCTGCCTACAATTATGAACTGATAATGAAAGGCGTTCAGCCAGAGTGTAACCATGGCAACTGTTACCAAGGGCAGCATCTACACGTCTCCATGGATACAGCAACGCAATGCCTTTTTTCTTTTGTCTTTTTTTTTTTTTTCTGCATATCAAATAATTTCGTGTGATTTATGATTATATAATTTTTTTCCATCCTTTCCTTCCTCAAAAACCAATCAAACATCTGATTGAATGCATGATTTTGTGTCTATGCAAAAATATCTTAAATTACGTCTACATCTCGTTGCATACATGTCTTAGGCTAATCAGTGCTTAATTTATTTATTTTCTGTTCAAATCCGCTCAATTTTATTGACCCGTGAATTTTGTGTATTCACCCATCAAATTATCATTCAGGTCATTATTATTTTTTTATTATTATATTATAATAATCATTCTTAGCGTAAAAATTTGCTCATATCTTTTTGTGTGTTTGTGTGTCAGCGGCCATGCAACTTCATTACAGTGTGTCACGTGATCTCAGCGGCGTCTACACACCATTTATTTTCTCCTCAAAGTAGTATTTATTTCTGTATAAATATTAATATCCTAATTTTCCATAGCATTTATGAATGCATTAAAACATAAAAATCTCACCTTAATCAAAATTATTGTAAAAAATAATATAAAATTTTTTTCAACATGCAACCTAATCAGCAATCAATTAAAATCAGGTGAAAACCCAAGATGAGCCTTACGATGATGTAATCTTTTGTTTGTTTTGTGTACCACTTGATACCCCAATATCCCAAAGATTGTGTGTTGTATAGGCCTAGAGTTGCATTTTGTCAAGGACTCAGGTTCAGCCCGATATTTTGTACTTGTGAGCTATTTTGAACACAAATTTATTAGAGAGAGAGAGTACATACTTATGTATTTATGTAAATAAGCACATTGTCAGGGTCCAAGACTCGTATTTTATTTAGATTTATTAACTTTATTCCTTCTTTGGCGAATCGAGTGTTGAATGTTTTGTTTGCTTTTAAAATACCAGGATAAAGTGCTTAGCGACGGTTGCTATGGCAACTGCAAGAGATTAGTCATTCAAAAACTAATTTGACTCACAAATGTAAGTAATTTATCAAGTGCTGTTTTCTTTTTCTTTTTTCTTTTTTATTCCTTTCTCTAAGTAATAAGTTCTCAGTTTCAGTTTCTCATTGACTGTAAATATTGTGACATCTCTGCTTTTTTTTTCTGTGCGTATCTCTGCTGTAATTCGGGTGAAATATTCCAGTTTATTTTTACTCTTCTTTTTTTTTTTTTTTTTTTTTTTTTTTTTTTTTCAGTTTTGGTTCATCTGCATATACATATTATGACATGCACTGTATTGTTCATAACGTTGAACGTCCTCGTCTCTCCCAATCTCATCTTAGTAGAAGTTAGATTTTTGTTTTCATGACATTTCTATTATATAAAAAAATGGAAATAAAGAAAATGATGTATTAAAAATCGCTTTCTTTCTCTGATTTCTTTTGTATGGTTCCATCATTGATTGACAATGTTTGACAGTGTTCGTTGAATCAGCGCCTAAAACATCTTACGCCCTGGGGGCATCCGTGTAACCACAATAATCGGATCGGTTCGTGTGCATTACCGTGATAAATGTGGTAATGGAGTTTATAAGGAAAAGCGTTAAATAAATTCTATTATCAGAGCTTAATTAGACGAATCTCCTTGAATGCACAGAAAGTCAATTAACGGAAGATGAGCTGAAATGACATGGCAATAAACCTCGACTTCCCCCGGGAGGCATGGGGAAAAATTAAAAGCCTCATTCGATATTTATCGCTTCTTGCATGATGGTTTAGAGTTGCAGTCGACAGTGCTGAAATCGACTTGAGTGCCAGTATGCACCGATTATTTTCAGTAGATACCTCGGCGTCAATCCCTCAGCGTCAATCTCGTTGAATTACGAAATTATACGGGGGCTCGGCGCATCCAACCAATCATAATCAAAGTGTGGACCCGCGGAATACGCATTGCGCAACCATTCCGAGAAATCCCCGCTAATTTAGAGTAATCTATCGCTCGCAAATCCGCAGATCTTCGCGCCAATATTTTTCCCGCGCGCAGACCAGCTCGGGATAAAGAACGCGGTGGTATTTTTTTGCGGCATCCATCAAGACGGAAAGCCCCCGTAAACCTCATTATCAAAGCAAAACATTCCCTGGACCCTGAATAATCACCCGGTCCATTATTGGCCGGTAAAAATATTGGACCCCAGAGAAATCACATTCTCTTTTGATGTCTGCTCGCGTAAGACTTGCAAAGAAAAGGGATGATGTCCACAGACATTGTGCTCTAATTTCTTTGAGCTAATTTGAAAAAGTCAGCCTCAGCCATTAGCCTTCTCTCTTTTTTTCTTCTTTCTTTTGCGGTGCGGGGATCCTTCTTTTGCTCTGTGAACGAATCTTCTCTTTTTGTATTGAATGCCTATTGTGATTAGAAGCAAAGCATTTGTTATTTCCAATTGTAGGCTTTCTGTTTATCTGTGTGTAAAGCGATGCATAAGTGATTTCAATGAGTGTTTATTCCGTCGTTTTAATCACAATATTGTGTGAATTTTAGCAGTCGGTGCTAAAGCATGAGTCATTGAATATTTAACAACAGAAGGGAAACATTGTTTCAACGTCACCAAAGCGCAATCAGACAATCAATAAAAGACTTTGTGCCTCGGGATCATCTTCCCCTGTTGCATCCATATAATGATACTGCTCGTGAAAAATAGGTCAACATTAATGCAGTGACATAATCTATGATGCCTCGGTTAAATTCACATCAGGAGATTTTCTGTTCTAATTCATTTTATTTCAATAAAAAAAGAGAGAATGCGATCATGGGAGAGTATAACGTCATAAATATATACATAACTACAAATAATAATAATAATAATCAGAGGTTACACATCGAAAGAAAATAAGAATAATAAAATACAAAATCTGACCCTATTACAAGTAATAATATAGAACTACCGGTGTGTTTGTTCACTTGTGAAATAAGTTAAATATGATAATTTCCACACACTATTTTCATTTAAATATATAAAATATACCCAAAATACAAAATACAAAATAAAATAAATGAGATCACTTTCTTTGTGTGCAAAAAGAAAAAGAAAATAAAAACCGAAGAAAAAGAACTAAAAAAAAAAGTATTGACCCGAATGTATGCAATATGTATGCAATATGCGATACCAGTTGAAAATGTTTTGATTTAGCTGTATGCTATGTGTAATACGTGTACATCGCAATGCACTGTGAATCGATGGCAAGATAAAACAATGAAGTCTGAGACCCACATGAGTCAGTGTCTTTTTGGTGATTGGAGATACACGAAAAACGCTGAGATCGACAACAGTCAAAGTAATAGCACCACTGGATGTGAAGGTTTTTGGTCGGCGGCCAGGGGAAGTGAGCGCATGCGTATCAATCAGCCATTGTCGTCAGTGGAATCAGAGTCTATTTTAAAGATCAATGCCACATGACGCGTTGAAAACCCACGTTGAAGCGAGAATAAAAATGCCCAGCATCTCAGGAACGGAAACTGAAAGCGAAACACCAGAATTTATTGTTTATAATACCGCGAAAAAAATGCGTTAAAGGACTTACGTGTTCATTTAGACACCACTTTCGACAGTGAACGTAATCGCAGCAAACGTTGCCATAGCAACGGTAACCATGACGAAGCCAGCCATGGGCACGTGGGTGGTGCGTTCAACGTGGTTGCAGACAGCTTTCTGTAAAAAGACAGAGCGAATGACGTCACTGGACATGGATCGACAGAGCGCGGGAGAAGAGCGAAGTGGTCTCGGGAGACGAGCCGCTCGCAGACCGCAGGCACCATTGCCACCTTTAACGAACTTAGATGTGCGCGATGCGGGTTCTCCACCCCCTCCCCCCTTCATCCCCCGCTCTTTGTCCGCGCCAAACAAAGGGCCCGAGGGAGCGGGAGGGGGCGCGCCGCAATTACAGGCGTAGAGTATGTAAGCACGGGCGCTATTGACGGAGAATTAAGTGCTGATTCAGCAGATTGCCTCTAATCGCGAATCAGCCGCCAGCTTTTACGCATGCGTGATCCAATATAGCTAACACGATAAAAGAAGGTGCTCCTTCAAAGCCGCTGATTGCGTAATAGGGCGTGATTGACATACACCGCACGGAGGGCAAAAGCTGCTCGAATACCTACGCTGATTAAAGACCGCAGTTTCAGCATCATTAAACTTTCTCACTCAAAAAAAAAAGGGGAACAAAAAAAAAAGAAACAACAATTGAATTGTAACTCAATCCGCCATAGAGCACCGTATACGGTCGATTTCTATAATACTTTGATTATAAGTCGGCCTTCCAATGAGTCATATGCCCTTTCCCTGTCAATGTCATGTACCCCCCTCCCTCTTCCTCTCCTCCTTCCCTATCTGCGTCACTCAGTCTCTCGCAGACGTGGAACAAAGACCCGAGATGTTGTTTGTTTTCGCAGTGGGGGTGGATTCCTGGCGTAGCGTGCCAGTACTTAATGAGGCTGTGATTGATGACATCTCTGTACAGGTGGGTGACTGTTTTCGTCAAAAGGGTCATTTCTCTGCCTAATTTCTTCGCATGCCGGTGGGCGGGGGCGCGCCCCGGGAAAGCCGGCGGCACCCTTCTCGGCATCTCTCCCCCGCGGCGCCTGGGCGTACAGGCGGTCTCACCTTTCCGCCCACCGATGAGAGGTGAGTAGTACTTTATGGTCTCAAGGGGCAGAGTACCCCCCGCGAGGAATGCAAACATGAATGAGGAAGCAATATCAATTTGTTTTGGATTGAGGGACTTTTGCTATAATATGCGCGAACGTACGTAACGCGTATCGAGATATAATAATCTCATTTGATTATGTCACGTGCATTACCAGCAATGTTATAACACTAAATACACACGTGCACGCATAAACCCATGATGCAAATTAGCGTTAAAGCTTTTGACAGATTTACGCAGCGGAATGCCTCGCAACTCCGCCGATTAATATGCCAATTGTAGGCGATAACATCTAAACGTAGGTCGCATATCACTTTGAATGAGCTCGCTTCTGCGTGAAAGAAGAAGATTCGCATCGCACGTGCCAGCTGATCCGCACGCACGCTGAGTTTTATGCCAAATGTGCGATGTTTTATTTTCATGCATTTTGACAATGCAATCCGAGTAAATTGCAAGATGTTTTGTTATCAGAATGTGGAATGAATTGAATGTCAACTGACCCATTGCATGGAGCACTGTGAGTAATACTGGCGGAGATCCTCCTGCAGTTTCTCAGCCGTTCTCTGAACGCGCAAAACAATCTCTGACAGGAAGTGGACCACTTTAGGGGCTGATGACGTCATGCATTCTCTTAACCAATGACAACGCCGCCGCACGAAGCTGGATGAAATGACATTTTAATCAGGTTAAATGACAATAACAACCGTTTAACCAACCTTTTGACGGCTGACGTGATGCAACTGCAGAGAACGTTGGGCTCAAGAACGCCGGTCGCTTCCCGGAAGTGAGGCGCGTAGAGTTCGTTAATGTCATCACCAATGACAGCCAACTGCCGACCAACAATTGCCATGGCGCTGAATTGGAGAAATTGAAGAGAATTAGTCACAAGTGTCACCACAAATGAATATATGCATACATGTATTAGATAAATATGACACTTACACACAATGTCAATGTCAATATAGGATCAAAATCATTCCTCGCTAACGTTTTGATGAGCAGTTAAATTGAAAAGCAACCTCCGGGGACTTTTGAAGCAAACAATTTTTAGATGCATAATTAAAGAAAAGCGTCCATTTCAGCTGACTACCCTTCACTGCGTCCGACGCTGATATCGGAACCAACGTCATTATCTGACGTTCCCCTCACCGTGTGACGTGCGTGTGACGTGCGTGTTGGCCGTCGTGATGAGCCCATTAAACGGGGCGCTCCCCACCGGACATCAGAGTCGGTTACGTCATTCACGGACTCAGGTGCGGGCGTAATTGTTGCACGTGCGTGGCGCCCGGTTAAACACGGGTCAGCGCTATCTGATCCGCCCGTGATGAAATCATCCGCTCAGCGCGACACTTTCTGATCGATGACCGTCAAACGC
>KB298264.1:5906-29123 GCA_000328365.1 Capitella teleta | reverse complement strand
CGCTGCCAACTTGCTTGATGACATTCACGCCGGGATTGACACCATTGAGTCATGACTCACATGTGTGTCAGATTTCTTTTTTTTTAAGCTATGACTTTAGTCTTGAATCCATATTCGCATCCCCTTTAAGAAGGGAGAGGCGCAGGTGATGAAATCGCAGCGTGTGTCAGTTGCATGCAAACCCATCGCATGTCATTACAACCCTGTGACGGATGGGTCCGGGAGAAGCCTTGTGACCTCTTACAATTGCCAAGCTATTATGCAACGCAGGCTGCCCGGGCTATCATCAAAACCAGCTTCTTCCTTCAGACCGGATTACGTCAGGTCATACGTCAAAACGGAGAAAAAAAAAATAATCCAGATCCGTTTCCTTTGCCTTTTTTTTTTTGTCGTCTTCATCCGCGTCGACAATGAAACCCAATTTCATGAGCGCCATTTTTCCTTTTACCCATCATGCAACAGACAAGAGTCACGTGACATGCGCTCTGAACCCAGCATGCAACAAAAAAGCGTCGCGACGGATGCCTTTCTCTTATCACCCGCCCCCCGCACCCCTGCGTTAATCCCTTATGGCTGCGAAAGGAAATTATGGAGCGCCAAGGAAAATAGAAAGGAAGGAAGAAGGGAGTACGTGCTGCGCATGCGCAATGAGACAATCCTGTCGCATGTGGCGGAAGTGCCGCGGAAGGAAGCGAGCTGAGGGCGTTCATATGGAATGCCGATATGCAATGGACAAATGACGAGATCGACAAATGGAATGAAAGCCATTTATCCCTGTTGCAATAGCAACATGGCAGCATCAAATCCTGTTGTATCTAAGTGGAAGTGAGCTACCATTGTCTGGGTTCACTCCAGAGCGTCGTAATTGACACTTGCGCATTCGTAATCGACATGGTGATTCAGAATCCCGTGTTGGCTTCCCTTCCGGATTTTTCTTCCCGGGTATAAATGAGGCCAGGTTTTCACCTGAACAGATGAGGCCAGAGAAAACAGGTGGCGACGAGGAGAGATGTTTGCACTGCGGTCGGCGAGGTCGTTTGGTTAATGGGTGCTGATGTCTGGCATGGACAGGACGAAATGGAGGAACAAATGAAGCAGCGAACACTCAGCAACAATAAGGGCAGTGCACTCGACAGAAAGACAACGCAATGATGTTAGCAACCGACAATATAAAAACAATAACAACAATACGACGAAATCGATACAGGAGCAGGTTGCACGAGTTCACATTTAACGGTGGTTTTATTACTATTGTGATTGTGCTAAATAGAATATTAACATATGAAATCCACCGTCTATGTCATTACCCCTTTGTTATGCAATGTGGACAATAATTCACCCCATTGACCTTTTAAACTGACCTGTTGATGACCAGTGACAGGTGTTCATTTCAGTTCAAGAACCTTATGCTTGTATGGATTGTGGACTGACCCTGAGCTCAAAGATACGTTTCGACACGTTCAGCGTAATAGCCCCCAAAATAGCCTTAATTTAAGCAGTTAAATTAACAAGAATATTCTGACGAACAATATGGCGTCAAATGCATGCTAGTTTAATATTTCGATGATATAAATAGATCCATGATTCTAATCTCAGGTAATATCAGCGGGTTCGCAAAAGCTATTAAAAGTGCATGCAAACCGCAACTCTGTGTAATTAGAATATGTAAATATATCACAGGATCGATTCCACATAAACCATAAACCCTGGGATAGCGGCAGGTGAGCAAAACTCCGAGAAGCATGCATCATCGCGAGAATTTGCAATAGGGTCAAATATGACGTCATGCTTTGTGGGGTCAATGAGTACTTTTTGGAATCAGCGAAAATATTGTCACTCAGGAATGGTTCAAAGAGTGCGGAATGAAACAAGAGTTCATTCGGTGCACGAATTGCACCTGAAACCATGCCTGCATGGCGATGTCAAACGAGTGTGGATTCCGTCGAAATCATCTCTGTCGCCAGCGGGAGTTTAACCATGGAAACAGAGGCGTCATTCGTGATTCCCCTCCTCAATAGTTTCGAAGAAAACCGGACCAAAAACGGCCATAAGAAGTGTAAACAGGGGTCAAATCAGAGAAAGCACGCATCTGCAACTGCATGTAATAATAACTCATTGATCATTTCTGTCATTTCCCAGAAGTGTTGTCACGAAGGGAAACCCCCCGTGTTTACTATTTATTGATATTTGTAGAACAAAGGAGATTTCGTTGCAGTCGCAATTGTCTTAAATTGTTTGCTCTCCGTGATGCTGTATTTCCACCTGGATTTAGCGCTGAGCGGCGTTCAATCCTGATCCGTCAATACTGACCACCGGTCAGTTGTTATGATCTACGCTGACAGGGGGCATCAGATGTCCATCTGTAAGTGACAAGTGTGGTTCTAATTGCGGCTCGTGTGCCGCCCGGACAATGCGGTTTGTCATGCAACCAGGCAGTGTACTTTCACCTCTCAACACTTTGATGCGCTTCTATTTGTCGAGATAGCAATCAGTGATCCGAGCACCTGCAGACGCCGCCATAACCCTCGCTCACGATGGTCAATCCGGATGACCAGCTGCTTCATGCTTGACCGACAATAATACACCACAAAGCATCAATCACGACCTTCTTGTCTCCGCTACTATGCATTCAAGCAACATGCACCGCAACCATAACACATCTAATCCCGCCCTCACATATATTACATAAGTGTATTCCAAGAGGCTGATAAAAGCAAATGACAGCTATTCAAGCAAAGACCAATCAGTGGGATTAATGGCGGCCAACGGAGACCATTTCTCTGAGCCGTTCTGAGCAAACAAGTCAGAGTAGCAAACCTCGATCTCTCATCCTCTGATGGATCTATAAACGGACTTGGAAGCACAAGCGGCTTTGTCGACGGCACCATCCTCTTAGTGCTGCGCTCGTGTTTTTTGGCCATTATCTACTGACAGAGTCCTTTTCAACCCTTAATAGGAATGAGCGTCGCATTATCAATGGCCATGCGATGTTTTAATGAACTTATGGCTTCAACCCTTCATATTCCTGTTACACGAAATAATGAATTGTGCGGGTTGAGAGAAAAAAAAAGAAACATGATTGTAACTTATGACTTCCTCTCCAGAGATCCTTTGGCCATGTCACTTTCTTTTTTTCGGACTCCAAAAGTGGGTGTAAAAGGGCTGGGTCCTCTTGACCATTCAATGGCCGTCAGCTGCAACTTCATAACCGTCCAAGTCTTGACCACTGCGCGCTTTCGCAGGCTTTTCAACAGTTGTTCAATCGTACAAAGGGTCAAGCTAACACCAAAGGCCAGAATTATTAATTCCTCGAGTGTGGCTGCCAATCCCGATGTCGAGAGTAGCACTGACCTTTGACATGGTCAATTGTAACCTTTGCCCCAAATCATGTGACACTCTCGATCGGTCATTGGTGCCTGTCAAAGACCAGTTCAATTATCCATCCGGGCTGAAATCTATCAACTAGCCTCCTCTTTGATACAGCTAATTATAACTGAGTGCAAATAAGGCAATCACAGAGCACATTTTGCCGAGTCATGCACGGGAGAACCATTTGATTGCAGATGCAAACACCTGCAGCGACGGAAGATCCATTTCCGGTCTTTTCACTTGAGTGGCGAAGTCGATGGGTAGGAGGCGACGTGCTGCCAAATCTCACTCAAATATGTGCTCCATAGATCCCAGGAACTCAATTACAAAAACAATTACACTTGGCCGTGAAGAAGGAAAAAAAATCAAAATCAATTGTGTCCTTTAAGACGGAGAAAACCTCCGCAGATTGCGTCGATTTCCTCGAATGACGTAGGAGAAAGAGGAGGAGGAGAACATTGAGGAATGTCACTTTTTATCTTGGAAAGAGAAGGTCTCCGTGACAGTCGTGGGCGACGAGGGGTCAAGGCAGACCTCACCTTTTGCGTGTCGTTTGATTGTGCGAGATTTAATAAGCTGGAAATGAATAATAACGATGCACCACATGGCCTGACAGTCGGCAGAAACACTCCAAGCTCTCGTATTAGTCGTAAAGTCTGTCAGTATGACAGGATTTGCGATGTGAACTTCGCATGCACAGTTGAAAGGCATGCTGCCCACCCGCTCTTGTTCCTACGAGATTTATGTCTGCATTTGTTCATATTTAGCCATCGGTCTTTGCTGTTATTGTACGCGAGAAGGTTGGGTCGACGACTGATGGACATGGCAGGGGTCGCTTTGGGTCAATGTTTACAGCTGATCTCGTCAACATCCGCAGTTGTGCAGGAGTTAAGCGTGGCTTTATAAGGTTGAGTTCTGTGCAAATTTGAACCGACCGTAAAGTCAAATATCAGACCCTCTGATCAGCGAGGCCCTCATGAGGAGATTGAAGTGCCACGGGGTCAATTCTGGCTTCCGGTAATGACAGACAAAATGCAGTTAGCCACGATGCTGATTCAATGACCATCTCATGCATGCTTAGCATACGGTGCACAGGACTTAATGAAATTCTCTCCTTTTATTCTTAATGCTATTCTTTTCACACTTTGTTTCCTTTTCATCAAGACACAAACCAAATCTTTTAAATTCAGTGAATGCATTGGGACTTTACCCTGGCCTCAGTGCCAATATTTGAGTTTTCGTTTGATCCTAACTGACGTATGCTTTTCTCCTTTGAAGGATTGATGTCTGTGTGTCCGTTGATCGCTGCCGGACACCTGTGCAGAGCTCAGTCATCCATCAGGCTTTTCTGGACAATGGTCAGCGGCGCTGGACACTGGAGATCCCTTCATTAGGATGCCACGTGTCGTAAATTAGAGCTCACTGAATCATTCCCTTTCGATTACATTTCGACTCCTTGCTCTGATCGCGGGGAGGAGGCAAACAGCCCCGGGGGCGAAATTTAGAAAGCGCAGCAGAAGTTGTACATACGATGATATGATTGAATAATGTTTGTAAATTGGAACACATGGTGATCGATGACTTCAGTGGCGCACGCATCTAAATATTTGCCATTAATCATTGGCCGCCCCCTGGCCACTGTCATGTCACCAACAAAGGCGACTTGATGCCTCGTCGACAGCTCGCTATTCTCATGCTGCAAATCAACTTTTGATCAGGGTCAAGCAGCTTGAAAATTAGCAATATGTCGCAAAAATCGCCAGCATGTTTCACTTTGAGGAAGCATCTTGAGATTGCTCCAACTTCATAAGTTGTGATTTGCATGCGTGATGCGCATTTTCCGCCCGGCCGCCCTTCGCCAAGAGCTGCTTCCTTGCAAGTTTTTCTTTATCGCTCAATTGCATCACTTCTTGCGGAAGGAGGAAATCTTCAAGAGTTCCTCGGAGACGCCACAGAACACGGTTGCTTGTAGAATGTTTTTGATTCTGTGATTGCAGGGGCGGAGTAAGTTGCGGTGCCTTCAAATGGCACCAGGCAACCAAGAGAATTGCGAGGGGGGACCCCAAGACCATAAGAAAGCCGTAAAGATCAACCCCAGGCCCCGGCATCGGTTTAACCCCTTTGAATCGAGGCGCGCCGGGTGAAATTCCAAATTGGGCTCTCGTTTTGCCACGACAGCGCAGTGCTAACACGTTGGGGGTGTTTTCACAATTAATCTGGTTTTGTTCCACCCAGGCACCGATATACTGGCCATCTACGATTTCCACCCCTCAAATTAAGAAGACAAAAAAAGGAGAGTCGTTAAACTCAGATCACGAGCGGGCATCAGACTTCACGCACCCGAGAAAGGGGGGAAAAAAGAATCAAAAAGGAGAAAAAAAATCCCCTTCCGGCAAATTAACTCTCCCCTCGAATCTCGATTAGCAGGCTATATAGCAGCACTATGGACATTTCTTGAGACTGAGGAAAAAATACCAGAGCTAACTCTACTTATTTTTCCCCATTGAAGTGATGCAATAAAACAAGTGAGTTCATTTGAGGTGAAAAGCGTTGAGCTTTGATCAGCCTTGCATCATTTGTACGAGGTAACAGTAACTAGCCGCGTTAACAAAAAGCGGCAGGTGTGCGATGGTTTCGCTTCGCGACTTCATTCAATTTCGCTGATTAATGTTTTATCTGTGAGCAATAACTGTCGCAAGCCGTCTTCGCTGCCATTTCTCAACAAGTCATTCATTGCCATTTACACGCGGCACACAAAGCAACGCTTTTCTATTGCAAAGCGCACAACATGCTCAATAATGCATGCTCGTTGATATCGCTGGTCCATTCACGCGATTTGACAGCATCGGCCTTGCGTGCTCTCGGCGAGGACCTTGGTGATGATTTGCGACTGCTGGCGACTGTCGCAGACTCGGATGATGAACAGACGACTATCAGGCTCCAACAGATCATGTCGACGTGATCTGAATGCGAGATGAAGGTTACGTCACGACGACCACCTGATGGAAAACCCCCATCAGTGATCAGCTCCTATTATCACCCGCACAGCCACTTCCGCTTTTGTGCCTAATGCGCGCGCAATCAGATGGTCTTTGCGCAAGAATGCAAGCGACCGCTGCTGCTGCCCCCTCGCAGCATCTCCCTGTCCCGATCTCCCCACCCCCCGCAGATCCTTCTTCCTCTTTGTCTGCGACAAACGCTGCCAACAAAGAGAGGAACCGGAAGCCGAGTACGGCAGCGCCATCTAATGAATTTCATCGGCACTGCGCATGCGCGGACAATGGCAGCGGCCTTTGTCACCTGAGGGCGCTGGTCGACGGCAGCGAGATTTGACAGCGCTGGATTAGCGCCGTCTCCATAATTACATCAGTATTGTGGACCCAAACAGCCACCCCACTCCCCCTCTAATGGATTAGAACGTCGGATGAAAGCTCTCATTTCGCGCATGCGCACTCACAAAGGAAACCGAGCAATCGGTGATGAGAAACAGAAAGTCAACGAGCTTAATTACTGCGCCGAGAGAACGCAACATGGCCTCACTCAGCCACTTCCGGTTTATGTCTCGTCCAAAATGACGTCATCTCAAGACGACTTCCGGAATGGACGTTTCAATGCATTTTAATCAGAATTGTTTTCAATGATTTAAACGAAATTGACACTGTCCATTACATCATCAAAATAATATTGTCCATTTCAACCTGCTGAAACATCATCCTCTGCGTTACTTTAACCTTTTCATGAATGAAGCTACTCATCCTGAAGGAGAAAAAACCTCTTCGTTAAAGACCTCTTCAGTTGTATCAAGATCTTTGCCGACATGAACAAGTAATGAACGCATCGGTTGTTGGTATAATTGTCGTATCCAGATGGTGCCTCGTCGTTCCTATAGCGTTAATTAGCTCGCCCCATCGCTATCGCTTTTGTAGGTTCGTGATCAATGCATTCGAGATGGAAGGAGCGGTGGAATAATTGCATTATGCGCTGCAGCCGGTGATGCCGGCATTTCGCTCCGATTACCGGCGTCAAAGGCACTGAGACCGGCAACAGAGCCATTGATTTGTCTCCGCATTGGTGACCCCTATCTCTAGCTACTTCGTCTGGGAAGAGGGCGTGGCTGGCGGGGAAGGGGGCAGCCAATGGGATTGAAGGAGGTCTGAGACCCCTCCCAGCTCAGCGACATGCCATGGAAAGGCACCGAAAGAGGCACCGGGATGAAATCGACAAGAAAATGGACTCATTGAATTAGTAGCTGGTCCTCGCAGGTAATTCGAAGGGATTGCCCTGCGCGAATGGACCCAATGAAACTGATAGACATGAGATGGACGAATTGAATGCAGATCTAATGGACGAAGAGCGGGCCAGGAAATCAGCCACCCCGCTTCCCTTTGATCACGAATTGACTCTGAGGTGTTGTTGACAGGGATTTTTTTTTGCTTCATTAATGAATTTATTCATGAAGTTCTTTGACCTATGCGTTGCATGTGTCCCCTTTTCCCCTCTCAGCAAATTAATTTTTCCTCCTCAGCCCGTAGACCCGCGTGAATTATAAGTACCAGTATTTGTCACTGTTGTGCATCTCGCCAATATGCATTGATTTGGGGGTAATGGATAGGGTATAATTATTGTATATATTTGAAACTCTGATTATACCAAAGTCCACTCAATCATTTGAGCAATCAATAAAAACCCGTTCATAAAGAGTAATTTATATCTGATGGATGATGGTTTGTCCATTTCGCCTACGGACATTGTCAGTGTGAACATTTGAAGAATCACTGAACGCACAAAAGTCGTCATTTATCATGGACGCAGGCGACGGTCATCATGACGGTGATGACATCGACAGACTCCGTGGCGACACTCATCTCACACAGATTGCAGTCGATGCTTATTTATCGCACGTTAAAGCGAAACTTCCTTCTGCGCCGAGGTTATTCGAAATCGGCATTAAAGAGGACCTCTGATTATTTATAACTAGTAACGGATGATATAGAGAATGCATCCCAAAAGACAAATACGCCTTTTGACTGACACATTATTAGACAATACGCTTGCTGTGGGCAAATTCCTTGATGCATCGAATTTGAGAAGTTTAAAATCTCGCTTTCTTCTCGCGTTCGATTTCATATCGTCGTGACGGCATGAAAGTAACTATCCTATTGTCAACAATGGGAGCCGTCGAGTGAGCAGATCTTTCAGCAGTTCTCACAAAAGAAATCTCACATTCATCTCGTTTCAAACTATTCTGTCTGAGTAAGAAATTCTTATTTTGATTTGTGTGGAATATTATTCATGGATGAATTGCTCAAAATTGGTCTCTTGTCGCTCACAAAAGCCCACAGAATCATTCGAAAGGTTCCAAAATAAACAGAGGTCCTCTTTAACCTGGTTTGTTGAAGACGCAACACACGAAATTGAATTCAGGCGTTTGGTTTGATCATTCGAACCATTTCTAGCAATCAAAACGTCTGGAAAATCCGAATGCCATCTGATAAAATCCAGGGGTGAAGTCTAAATGAGTGACAAGCTTGGAATTGCGTGTTTAAAAATTATTAAAATAAAACGGAAAAGAGATAGAAGAGCAACTTGAAAGTGCGGAAACTGATTCGTTCCGCAAGATACAATATACAATTATAACTTTTTTTAAGTTCCAAGTATATATAAGGGTGGACCGATACTAACATTTTATTCGTTTATAATACCACAAATAATATTGGGGAGTTTTAAAAATTAATAATAATTATATTTGTGCCTATTTCTTAGGTTGTCGCGCGTCGTTAGAGCGTCGGACTCTCCACGATAACATCGGAAAGTAAGGTTTTCGCCCAAACGGACTTTTCGGTGATATACAAGGGCGGATTTACGAAGAGGAGTTCACTGCTATCGCCCAACAGTCGCAATACTTCCAGGACTGAAGGCTTTGCATGGATGATAGATGCAACTGCTGCACGATAAAGCGGTCTGACTATACATGCGCATGCGCGAGTTTTGTCGTCCGGTGTGGGCTGCGATATCGCGGATATGCTACAAGAATTTATTATGCAACACTAAAATTGCAAATTGTTATGCATTGCTAAAATATATTGCCTTCGGAATCTGGAATTCAATTTAGCAATTTTGCTCGAAATAACATTACTGCAAACGTCAGCATGAATTTTGTAATGATTAGAAATTTGATACTTATTATTGTAAATGCTGCTTCGTGAGATTGTGAAATTGTAAAATTGCAAGATGAGGTCGGAGGGCAGGAAATTGATCCAGCGCGAGCGATGCAGTCGAGGGTTTCGTCCTGCAGTTCTTCTCGCAGGTTAATTGATGGCAATGGTGACCTGACCCCAGACGCATCAGCTATAATCTGATGTCGGTTGTACGCGGGGGAAGCAGCCATGCATGCCGCATTAGGATAGATGGGTGCACGGGAGGAAAATTGTATCATTTACGCCTGATTCGCTGGTCAATGGCGCTCAGAATCGGACGCTGCGCCGATGAGTGATCGACGAGAGGGGCAGTGTGCCGGACATCGCTCTGGTCATCCGATGCTGCTCCGTTGACGGCTGCACTTTGACCTCCAGTGAGGCAGAGCCGGACTTGACCAACGTCCGATGCAAATGACCGGTGTCCAGCGTGGGTAATTAACGCATTAAGGTGCCGTTTTGTGGGCGGAGGCCCGCGCGGTGCCGATCAGCCGCATGTCCGCCCTCCGCGCCAGGCGAGTAAGGCGTAGGGTCGCCTGCCAGTGCCCCCGGCGTCTGCTCACCGACACCCATCCGATCTCCTCGCTGACCATTGGTCAGTATTGTTGCCGATTGATTGACACGGTCATTGAACGGTGGCAGAATTGCAACTCGCTCGGGTTTCGCGGATCAGCACTGCAAACACCTTGCTATAGCAATGGTCACTGAATGGTCAACGCACTAATGACATGTCAACGTGAATGCAAACACGATATTAAAGCTGTCCGCTCGGGGGGTCATTAGGGGAGATCTGACCACCGTCTTCCACCCAGGGGCACACGATGTCCGAGCGCTCGTGTTGCGGGGGAAATCTCGAGGAAATTGGCGAAATTGAAACTCGAGAGCGAGGCACAAAAGGGGCGAAAGCATTGGGTATCAGCCCTAGCCTTTGTGGGATTTGGAAACACACAGGGTTCGGCTAAAGTGCTTATTGGGCCAATGAATACCTGATGCCAATGTATACAACACTTCTAATCCCCCCTAACCTGCTCAAGCATACACTTTCGCTCTGTGATATCGGACTTATATTTCTATGATCTCATGGCGTCCGCCTCGGGATAGTTTAGGGATCGGGTTCAGGTTTTATTCTCCAATCGTTAGAATGACCCAAACAATGTTTTTGCTCTCTCTGCTAAATGGTATCTGTGCATTTGGCTTTACATATTTGTATTCCAACTTTGCACTCCATTATATGATACATTCTTACACCAGATCAAGCGGTTTTGAGTTCAGAAGTTGGAAGAAAACATTTCAGAGAAAAGAAGTTCATTAGATGGGAGTTTGGGATTCCACACATTTCTCTGGAGAAAGCAGTGATTATTCTTTCGATTGCTTAGTTACCGAGAAGCGTGCTTAGTGACGGTTGCATTTACAGTTTTATTAACTTTCAAAGCGATTTCTTTGCTAAGGAATTCCTGTGATCAGGAGGCAGTGCGGTCTGTTCGCAACAATGCCAGTTCATTCCAACGTCTGCTGCGAACCAATTTCGGTGCGCATTCTGCATGATCAGCAAATTTGCCACTTAGCCCTCCCGCTTTCTTCTGGTTGCATTCACGCGGCTTTTGATTCGCTCTCTTCAAAGGCAACAATGAGATCACGGCGTTCCACGCGAGATGAGAGCACATCTCGCACCTGCGCAAACAATGGCCTCGTTCTGGGTGGGGACAACATTGAGGCCGCCACAAGGTGAGGGAGGGGGGCTCTATCGGCACCCTTTTCACACGCTTCAAGGCACGTCCGCACGCCCCGAAAGGAAAAACCTCCACGTGAGTGCAGCGTAATTAAGTTACGCGTGATCTAGTCTAAAGAACGACGCTTTGAGCGGTCAATATTTATAGACGCTGGTCGCGTGAATGGGTCCGCCTGCTGCTTAGGGGCCTGACCGCTGGTCAGATTCCGTTATACGCCCACCTCCCCCATGTAAAGCCATGCTTACTGTTACATCGGTAGTAAAAGAACGCAAGGTAATGACTTAATTACGATCAAAGCTGGCAGGTGATAACGTGGCGCTAACGAGCTGAACTAAGAACACCTTCAGCATCAAAGACATGGTTACATAACAATGAGGTGTATTCATCACGCAATTACCTGCAACAACTCCCAACATGTGCATGAAAGCATGAAAGTATCAACCGCTAATTGGCTCAAGCTGCCGACAACAAGGCAGCCAGGTAGATCATAATTAATTAAGCACATTATGATAATGTCTCAATCTTTCCCCCTTTCATCTTGTGTCTTGTTTAGCATTTATGCGTTGTGTGTTCGCCTGAGCGTGGAGCTCTGAGACTCAATTTGCTGCTCCGTGATTTATGCAGCATCATCACAATGTCCATTTCACGCCCTATAACCTGGCGACCTGGCACCCCTCTCCCCGCAGCACCCACGCGGGCGGCATTCCAGCAGAGATTTATGCTTATTACATGAGGCTCGGAGGCGGCAACCGGTGACATTTGATACATTGTACATTGTAATTGGAATTTATGTTCAAAGAGCATTCTTTTGATGAGCAGCGTGTTGATGTAGTTATATAGACGACACGTTCATTATATCGCATCTATTGCTATTTTGAGTAATGTTCATGTAAATGCAATTAATAAATAGCGATGAAATACGCGTAAGTTAATTTAATTGTTATGATGTGGTTATTTTGCGGTCGCATATTGAAGTCGAAATGAGGATATAACTGTTAAAATCATCAAATAGAAGATGATTCATACAATTGTTAGCACAATATAAGAGGTGATCAGTCAAAGTCTTTATCAGTGGCAGCGGATAATTTCGCAGCGCCCCCTAGGTGCCGCATCAGGTAAAAGTGCCTCTTGTACATCTGATCGGGAGCATTATGGCGGGGATCGCGCTGGAATGGGCGATCTAATTGGGGGTGTCTGGTGGCACTACTCCAGACCCGAGCTTCCCTCGGGCGATGCACGTGCGAGCGTGCAAAGGGCGACCGCCGGACAATGTAGCAGAGCGCCGTCCTGATTGGCCAACGCGTCGGCCAATCACAGACGGCGGGGGCTCTGGCTTGCACCGGAGGGCGTCGTATAGAAATAGGGGCTATCAAGAGGAAGGTATGTGCCAAGCTGTCAGGCAGGCACCGGCAGTGTCCCTCCCACAAATCAGCGCTGACAAATGAAGCCGCGTGCTGCTCGAAATCAGCGCCGAATCCAAACAAACCATCAAGGAGAAGCGTGAACCCGAGAAGTCTTGATGAGCATTGGCTAATGGCCCTCAGCGGGTCAGGTTCGCAACGGGTCGCCAAGCACCTGTGCGCAAGACCTCGAGTCCAGAATCGCCGCATATTTCACGACAATTGCCCACAATCACCCCGTTATAGGGATGTTATGAGCAAGCACCGGTCAAGAGGCTAGTGTTATGGACGATTATGTCCATCGTTGTTCGACCGGAGAGACATTCTGACCGTCTCGCCACGTGCCCCTCGTGAGAGGGCTCGTGCCCCCCGAATTCAACCCCGTCGGTCGGGAGTTCGGGAGGTCGGGTTTTACGGCTCGCGGGATCACGGGCTGAGGCTCTGCGATATAGTTTTACGCCGTTAATCCGGTGATCTGGTCGAAGGGCACAAAGGAACATAACGCATCCATGAAAAAAGGTCGCAGAAGACGGAGCATCGGACATGAAAGGCAATCAGGCGGAGGCAATGCGGCGTCTTATGTAATAAAAGCTCAGATGGCAGCAAGGACATTCGCCACGCAAAGGCGAAATGAACGGCCCCAGATCAGCCGATTAGCCAAGTCATAAACATCGAGAGAGCCCGCTGCGCCGCACGCTTCGTTTTTGTGGTTTATGGCCCGAGAAGATCCCGCGAATCATAACGGTCCATCGCGTGCGGCAATTGCATCCGTTTTGACAGCGAGCGAAAATAGGGGACAAAACCCGCTTGATGTACTCTCATCAGATAGCCCTTGAACACAAAAGGGGTGCATTAATTTACGCAATAAAAACGTCAAAAAGAGACGAAGCGAGACTCTAAAGGAATCGAATAGATCAGCCTTGTCTGTCGACCCCCCGACCCGTTTATCTCTACATCATAACACAACAAGTGGTCAGTAATCATGCGTGCATGTCCACTCGGGAGAGGACACCAAGTGGGCGGCTGACAGCGTCCATCCCGGGTCAATGGTCAGTTGCTTCATCTCAGGTGAGTGACTGACCAGCACTGACCACTGAACGCCTGGACGCAGCTGAGGACGAGTCTCAATGGACACTACATGCGTGGCATCGAAGGCGGATTAATTATGCATGCGGGCAGCTCTTAACTTTGGGATACTTTTTTTATGGTCAGTGTCACCTCCTAAGCCTCGCCATCGGTCAGCAGGGGTCAAAACAATTACAAACCATCGCAGCGAAATAAATCGAAATCGGATGATGACATCAACATTTGCCCTTAGAGGATTGCCTGCTTGCGTGGTTCTCAACTCAATAAATTGATTCTGATTGGGAAAATATTGTTTAAGGATATTTTGTCTATGAGATCACGAGGGAAAACATTTTTGCTCCAAACATAGTTACAACAAACATTAGCATGGGAATTCTTGTTGCATCAATTTGTAACCATAAGGGATGCCACAGGGGAATAATAATAATAATATAAGCCAATAAAATAATAATAATAATAAAAAAAAAAAAAAAAAAAAAAAAAAAAAGAAAAAAAGAGGTAAACTAAACTGACCGGTTGAATGCATCCCCATCGACGTCATCCTCCTCTTCCTGTGTCAAATTCAACAAGCGTTCATTCACAACGTTGTCCATTACACTCGTGTCCATTTCATCTGACCACAGGTCACTCAGTCCACTCATTGATGCCGACGACGCGTCGTGGATGGAACACGAGGCTCTGCTGGTGGACGTGGTCAGTGGGTCATTCGTGGCGAAGTCTGCGTGGACCTCACGCCGAAGCCTCTCTGGAGATTCACTGTAATCCATGATGAGGAAAAATCACAAATCCATAAAACTTGAATGCGATGAAGTGGTTACGTCGGTCGACGATCGAAGACTGAAAGAACGGATCACAACATTAGCTGGGCTAAAAGGGAATTTCCCTCGCTGCATGATTCACAGGAAGTCCATCTCCCGCCTCCGAGAAAGGAGCCATTATTAATTGCCCTTTCCGCCTAACAGGTTGTTTTTCGCAAATGCACTAATACTGACCACTTCCGGTCAGGAAACCCCCAAAATTGCTGGTATTGTTCCCTCCCCAAAGCAAAATGGTGACAACAGCTGGGGTTTTTATGAGGCATATAATAATTATTATAACAACGTATTAATTTGTTTTTAATTACGATAATAAAGCTGTAAAATTCCTTAAATTAGAATCCATCCAAGAATGTTCACTATGTACCCAGCCTCCTATAGTTTAATAAATCACTTAGCACAGAATAAATAAATATTTTTCCCGGGGATTAATGAATTTCCAGATTAATCAGATAAATCCAACAGAGCTACTAATTAATAAGATTACAAAACACGATAATCCATTAGCAACCCGTGTCAATTAGCGACTCGTGATTCAGATAAACCTGCGGCCTATTTACGGGAGAATGAGGCCAACAGCTGTTTTGCTCACCTCTCTGATGATTCTGCTGTGGTTTCGAGGAATGCGCGATGCCAAGTGCGGTGCGCGCCGCTGAAATCGCGCTATTATCGCCCAGCGGAGAGCAGCTTCAGCCAAGCGGCAAGTTGGCGTCGCTTCGTTGCTATGGCGACGTTTGGTTCTTGCGCGAAGACAAATCACTCAGGAAAGGAAAAAGAAGAGAGAACTTGTTGTGTAATTAAGAAAGCGCTTAGTTCAACAGTTGGCCTTGCTAATGAAGTTACGAGATACGGTCGTTTACCCGGGTTATATAATTAACTAATCAACCTGGGTTAAATTAATAATCCATGGTTATTAGCGTTGAGTATTCTTCAAAGCCAGGTTCTAAGATTATAATTTATTCCACGTGTTAATATTTTAGATAACCACAACTTGTTATATAATAAGCTATTATTAGACCTAATTTGCATATAAATAACCCGCTCACGTAATGACAACACTTTCCCGATCCGACGGCGGACTCTATTTCAAGATTAACCCGTGTCACGTGGTTACGCGAAGGGATCGGAAAAATAAAAGGTGATCAGACGAATGCTGACATCAGCCCCTTTGTGAAGCTGAGCTCATTCTCTGTTCAGCATGAATAATTGAACGCAGCCACACTGAGGTGCGTATCCATGGGGAAGCAACGTACAACCTTAGCAACGTACACTAACATTGTACATTGATAAAGAAACCACGGAGAGATAAACACAGTAGATTACACTTCTTTTTTTTTTTACTCCGATTAAATGACGGAACATTTGCAATCAGCTGATAGTTGTTCACCTGATGGAAGGGCACTTTGGCAGCTGCCCTTGATTCTGAAGAGACGTAATCGCTGCATCTCTCTCTCTCTCTCTTCTTATCTATGCATCGCAATTTAATATCGTAGAGTAGTATTTTACGGCTCCGCGATTGAGCGCATGCGGGTGGTTTAAGGATGCGTTAAATTTCACGGTTTGCAAATGGTAATTGTTGACCTGGAACTCGGATCCGAATTATCCGAATAAACGGATATTCCGGATGAATGAACTGTGAACAATATGCAGGGTTATTTTAAGCACGACTAAAACGTCTCGTGAGCTATGTTTGGATGCTGAAATGAACACTTGCTACAAGGGTCAGGTCAAAGGTCATCCCAATCAACAATGGTTTGTTTTATTCCATGTCATCCATCAACACAGATGATGCAACCATGTAGCACGTGTTGAGTGCATATTGATTATTGGTTATTGATCACGATCAATCGCCTTTTGTTGCCGCTGTTGTGTGCTTATGAGAATTACACATGCTACGATCTTCTCCGTCTAATGACATCGCACACAAACCGATAAAAACCTCGCCGCACGACGACTTCTGACTTGTGTGCTCATAGCTGATGTTTGAGTACGTTTTGATTCCATTTTTGGCATGATGATAATAGTGTTACGTAATACGTAATGCATGGTATGTTTGCATATGGATGTTGGGCAAAACATGCTGCCTGCCGCCTTTTCCTATATAGCACATCAATGCAAATCTCAGCATGTGTGGCTTTCAAACTTGGTGAAACAACAAACCATTTCCTACATACAATGTACAAAGTCAATACAAATAATGTTAGTCAAACACAGCGTTCATTTCACGCGTTGTCATATGCATGTCATAAACCAATTTATTATTTGAGAAATTTTGAAACATCTACCCACACATAGACAGATGTCATTAAGGCGGTATTTCAGTGACACTACCACACTCTCCCAGAAAAAAAAAAACCCTGTAAACCCTCCCTGCATGCATCTGAGTGACTTGTGCCAGGATGACGGACGACATTGACATAACCCTTTCTCGGGGCTCATCCCATCTCATAACTCAGCTCATGCGATGCAACGCAATGAGCTGCAACCCCTCGAGATCTCGACGTCTCTTTCAACCAGCGGACTTCGCTGCAATTGTTTCACTTTGCTGTTTGCTGGGGTCACGTCGTGGCTACTCCAAGATGCTCCACTTGTCATCGACGAAGTGAGATTTACGCCAAGCAAGCAGAAGAGGTTAATAGCGCTGCGGTGGCCCAAGTCCCGAGCAATCGGCGGCGTTTCTCCGCGGACACAGCGGCTAATTCGGCGACGGACACGCGTGCAATTTGGCGCAATCACGTGGCTGCTGCGATCGCTTGTTAACCGAAGTTGCTACCGAGTGATGGTCGTGTTCACTTTTGTTACGAGCTAAGAGCGACGTCAAGTGGACAAGCAGCCGACGAGAGGCTCACGTGATTTATCACGGGATCCAACGATGCCCCGGCCAGATGTCCAAGTGGTCAAGTCTTCAATGGTCATCAGCCGCGGTCGATTGGTCAGCCAAGATGCCCCGGCGCCTTCGTTGCCCAAGGTGCCGTCTTCAAAGCTCACGTCCGATCGCTGACCAGTGTCCAGATGGCCGCTCGACCATCCCACTGACCCCGTGCACAGAACCCTCGCACTAATTAAAACGTCATCTGCGGGAAAATGACAGCCACTAAGCCCCGGATTGCTCCGATCCGCCCGGATCAGCGTCTTTGAGGCGCAGCACCTGCAGCATTGTCCGGCTTCATGCCGCTGCATGCGTCCCTCGCGTGATGATTGACAGATCGATTTCAGGTGGGTCCAGCCCACTGACCACTGCCCAGTGTCCGAATAAATGAAGCGCCGCAATGTTAAATGACACTAATCACGGAGAAAGGGAATTCGGGAAGCGGGAGCATCTGTCGACAGAGGCAAGTGGCACTCGTTAAGCTATTATGCACTCATTGGGATGGCCCCCCGATGACGTAACTGGATTATGACACTCCATGGAGGCACTTCTACAGGCAAACATTCACTTAATCTATACATGTGCATTGTACACTGCATTGCGTAGATTATGGATTACATCACCTATTCATGTTATTACAGTGTATATCATAAAATACAAATTATACAATTTACATAATGTTCAATATTTCTATTACATAATTCACCTGACCCCCCCGCTGATCAACAAAGGAACCGCCCCAATGCAAAATGCCATCACAACCCCCTAGGAGACACCTCGCAGTCAATGCACACATTCCCCGAAAGTATTCCCTTCCATTCAGCGCCAAACAACGTTTTTGCCTGCGAGGCGTTGATGACATCACACCCAGGTGGACGAGGGGATTAATTAGCCAATTTACCTTCCAATTAAGGTGTCGCATGCAACAGGCTCAGCGTGGGAGGAGACGCTCTGACCACATCTCGCGTTTACCGCCGTGTTTCCCATAAAACAATTGTCACTCGAGTCTTTGATCTGGATCCGTGACGTCACGCTGGTCAAGCTGTGTGAGGGTTCTTGATCTGTCAGAGGATGATTTGAGGCAGGCCAGGACGAAGGTCATTGGGGCAGGGTTATAGGGAATGTTCATGTTATAAGTCAATCAATTCGTTGGGTTCTTCCAGCGATACTATGTGTAGAGTGCGATATATAGCAGAAATAGGGCTGATTTGCATGAAAACAGTATTATTCATAAGCCACTCTATATTATCCAGGCACGAGTTTTAACTAAGATATCAATATTTGAATATGCGTTGAATTCAGCCATGAAGAAGCGGCGTGGATACGCAATAGAACGGATTGGTTAGATCACCGCACAAGTGGCTTCATCTTTCAAGTGCTCATAATATCTGCGCATTAATGTCGATTTGCCAATTGCGCTGTTGGCATAAGTTTGCGCTACGGTGACTAAGACAAGAGGTGAGGGTCGATCAGCTTCGTCTGTTCTGAGGTGAGGCATCCCCAGCTGGGAGGGGAAGAAGGGGAAGTCGGGCGAAGCATCCCTTTGTTTCGAGCCCTGTTTCTTCTGCGTAACATCATCCCCATTTCCCGATGACTGATTACAGGCGTTTACTTCGTTTTACAGCCGCCATCAAAGCCAGAATTCGACCAAACCGAAACAATAAGAGATTCTCTCATCAGTGTAACCTCCAATTACAGCGACATAAATCGAGAACATTCTGTCAGTTAACGCGCGAGAAAATCTGAGTAATGAATTTGCGCTTTTATGAAGCGCGCAAAACTTTCGCGCCTTTGGGATCACATGATGTGAGTCATGTGACCGGTTTGGTGTTGCAAGCGAAATGATTACCTGCGTTTCATGGTCGCCTGATCCGCAAGGTGGCGCTGCATTGGTCATAAGAACCTCCCAATTAGGGGCATTTTATGCTGATTTATAGCACACTGTAACAGTTTGATGGCCCAGGGCGTGCGTCCGATGTGATTGTGTTTCCCCCCGGGCGAGGCGAGGCAGAAATGGGAAAATCCGTCTAATACTCGTCCATTTTGGTTTTATGGTAAGCGAGCTTTGATTGTGTGGAATTAATCGAACGCCAACAGGTTCAACTTCCTTCTTTTGAACGATCTCATCACGTTTGGCCGAACATCATCTCAGGTGCTTTTCATTCACAACCATAGTACTAACACAAATCTGATTTTACCATAATGATCATAACGCACATTTCCCCCTTCTTTTTCAATCTAGCTGAGTGCATAAAACAACATTTCTTTGTTTGCACAGAGACAAGAAAGCAACACTCCCTCCGTCTAATTGTGCCTTTTCCCTCTCCCCACCCCAGTGCCAACAATGTTATTTGATCTTATCGCGAAGTGAGATCAAAGCGAAAACTTATCTTTGCCGACATCTGGGTTCTTCTTTAGGTACAGACAGGTTAATCGACTCGAGTTACGTTTAGCATTGTCCGATGTTGCTGCATAACAGGACATATCCAGTACATTCTGCATAATCGAATTAACCTTGGTTGCAACCATGACAACGACCTTCGACCGGCATCATGCTCATCCTTGACCAAATGTGTAGCTTTTGTCTCAGAAGACATTATGATCGAGTTACAAACGACTCGTCGATTAATTTTATGGTCGGCAAATCCGATTGAGCCATTTGCGCGCTCCCTTGCGTCGAGTGAAGCGATCGGCGGCGCGCGACAGTCATCAATCCACCAGGGTCTACCTAAGGGGTCTCTCGCAGTGGACACTTGTCTATTTAAGTGGCTATTGTGACCGAAAAATGACCATCCTCCCTGATGGGCTTGACCACTGCCCGGCGTCCGTCGGCAGATGCTCCGATGCGACCATTATACACGGGGTCAATCATTAAGTGTGACCCCGAAGATGACCGACATCTTGCGAGAAACCTGTCGACCGCCAGGAGGAGCCACCTCTCGCGTCGTAATTCAGCGATAAAACGCGAAGTTTGACGCTCGTAAAGTTCCCTAAACTCGCCGCCCACTGTCCACCGCGGGAGGCGAGAATTTTATGATTGAATAATATTTTGACAAGCAATGCGTATCAAGTGACAGGTCGGGCGTCGCAGAGCATCATAACGGCATCAATGACGGATTCCACTCGAGCTGTCAGGTGGCGCCCCCACCGCAGAAGCAGAGAACCACTTTCACTGTTTCAACGCCGTCAATTAGCCAGTCAATAAATGAAATGGAAATCTTGATCGCGTCATCGCTGTATTGTGCGAGTCAGTCTTAAGAGAACTTCATTTGCATACGAAGACAAAACCTAAAATAAATGAAGCTGATTACGAAGATCATTAAGGCTGTAAGAGCATATGCCCACCAGCTGTGACGTCACTCTATTGTAGACCTGACAACGGTACTTGAATGGCAGCGCTCGCTTCACTAGGTTCACGTTGGTCACTCGGCTCAGTGGGCGATCCTCTCGAACACTTTGCTTACGTGTTTTCACTGTATTGCGTTCAATATTTTGCTTTCTTATATCAGGGATTTAATTTGCTTACATCGACAATGTAACATGGAACCATTCATTTGTTTAGCCCTATATCCATATCCAGCATATGCAACAATGTGCATCTGATTGCCATTTAGCTCGATATTATCAATCAATTATATATTCATGTGTTACATGGAATTTGTGGCTACACGTAGGCTTTCGTAATCGCGAATATAAAGAGAGAACCGTTTTACAGTAAGCCACGCAGGTACAAAGAGATCGGCCACCGTCGCTCACTTAACCCTCGAATTAATAGAAGACGCTGAGCGGTAATTCACCGAAATTAAATAGCCGCGATTTCATTCCCACAAAGCGATAGTCGCCAATTACAAAGCGATGTCTCAGCGCTGAATTCCCCTTCAACGGGTTCGGTTTCGCCACGGGGGTCTTAGGTGACAAGGACATCTGTTACGATCACGCAACCACTCTCTAATCCTACGATGATGACCCAGGTCATCGATTTCTGAAGGTAATTGCTAACGAGCTTGACCATTGAAAATGACCACAGGTGGGTGGTCAGAAGCAGAAGGTGGCGAAATTTAATCCCCAAGAAAAACTGAGATGAAAGAGAAGTTCAGGTGACAAGAGAGATGTGAAGGTGCGAAAGTTGCCTCGTTGACGCCTCCGCTTGACCAATTGACCAACAAGCGGGTAACTGACCTTTCGACGTGTCGGTGTTTTTTTGTCGGACAGAGGGCGCTGCTCATTTAGCTGATGTGAACATGTTGACTAATTAAATACGATGCCAAGTAAAATTTTGATATCATTGAGGGCCTGTTTTTGACGGCGAAACCCCACTACTATATAATAATATAAACCGCACTATTATAGTGCATCATTCATTATAGTATAGTGACTATACTATAATGAATGATGGTAACTTTCTCAGTGCATGTACTACCAGAGCTGGGACTGATAACGTATTGTTACATGTAGTAAAATTGTAACTTTAATCCATGAAACATGTAAAACCCGTTCTTACGTGTAGCAAAATTGTAACTTTTATCCATAAATCGTGTAAATCCATTTGTCCAAATGTTCGTATTAGTTTGTTTTCGTTCAAAACAGCATCAGGATAATTCAAGGCCACTCGCACGCACTGGCAGCATTGAAAATAAACACTGCAGCAGAACATGAAGTGGAACAATAAATAAGCGACGCCTAACCAAACGATAATTACTAACTTCTGCAGGTACTGCATATTTGCAGGATATGTATTAATACCTGCAATGCAACTATTGCGTCAGATTACGAAAGATGGGTTATGAATGTGGCTTGTGTTCTAGCATTTCAGACAGCAGATTGGCGCAGTGGAAGCGTGCTGGGCCCATAACCCAGAGGTCCGTGGATCGAAACCACGATCTGCTAACTATTTTTTTTTCTTTTCTCTTTATAATTATTGTACTGAATCTGACAGTAAACACTAAACAGTTATCAGTTCGATGCTTCTTTTAGTTTTTACCGGAATCTGATTCCTCATACAATAATGATAAAGTTCAAACACAGATTGATAGCATTTGGCCCCAGGCGAAAGGGTGTTGTGACTGTTGTCAGCCGCGGCTAACAAATGGTTTTCGGTCCTCGCATTTCTCTTCCTCGTTCAACGATCAATCTTGCTAAAAATGAACATTCATTGGCAGCACCGTGTATTCCCTATATCTACAATCAGCGTAATCTACACATGAATGATTATTCGTAGGCCTATACGGGTAACTAATATTATTGTGATTTACGAGACTTTTGGGATTTCTAAATTCTAATATTCTAGGCCTGTTGTGGGTAAACATTATTATAGCATAACTTCAATCTCAAAGTGATTTGTAGTTCATGAAACATCAAAGGAACGGACACCTTGTTCCGCCCCAATTTGAAACTTCATTTTCACGAAGCCCACTCCTTTGATATCAGATGGAGTGGAAGTTTTCGTGGGAGTGAAATCACTTCGAGTGGAAGAGATTCACAGGTAAAGCGAATGAACAGGGAGGCGCAGGTAGTGCGAGCTGAATGCTCTACCCCTGAATGGGGCGAGAAGGCCATCAATCTTACCAGACCTTTTTTGATCAGGTGTTAATGTTGTCAGGTCGAACTTCTTCGTCACTCTTTAAGTTTGAGATATGACATTGAAGGCGTTAATATGAAGTCAATGAATTAAGACATTCCATGATTCCTGGGGCATCCCAATCTTTCCAAAGAAGGGGTTGGGTAAAGAACAAGGTGAAAAAAAAAAAAAAAAAA
>KB298218.1:291012-317265 GCA_000328365.1 Capitella teleta | reverse complement strand
TTTCTCATTACGACTATTATACTTGTAACACACACTTGACTAGGTCGGAAATCATAACGCATAAACATAAAAATCTTGACGCTATAATCAATCAACTGAGAATGAGGCAATATTGACTCGAAAAATCAACCACAAATTTCCTCTCATCCTGTTTCAATAGCACAAATAACCTACTAAAAGCACGTTCATCTCTCACTCTAAATGGTCATTCAACCGTCGCCAATAACCTCAGGTGTGGTATGTCAATCCTTAAAATAGACTATGCATATCTTCTCAAACATGTGTCCGAAAATCATAATTCATTAAAAGATAGCCTGAAAATTGAGCTCCAAACCCCTTTCGATATCAATGTGCATGTACATACAATAGAAGAACTCATCAGAATAAAAAATAATGAACTGCAAACTCCAATATCAAATGTTGAAGCATCCATATTGTTAAATTCGATTTGTATTGAATAACTTACAAGACGCCAATTTCTTTTTTTTTCTTTTTTCTTTCTTTTCTGTTTTTCGGTTTGCTGTTTGTTCGTCTGTTTGTTTGTTTGTTTGTTTTATTTTGTTTGGTTTTTTTGTTTGTTTGTTTTTTGTTTTTGTTTTTGTTTTTGTTTTTTTTTTGTTTTTTTTGTTTTTTTGTTTTGTATTTTTCGCACTGTGTATATAGAATTATATGCATTCATTATACATGTATGTCTGAAATTACGTGAATAAATATATTATTATTATTGACACATAAATAGGCAAAAATGCTCAATTATATTGTTTAAATAATTATATTGTTATATATTGTTTTATTTTTTATTTCTTTTATTAAATTGAGTCAGAATCAGTCGATTCAAATGTCTTGTGATAAGTTATTAACTCTATAAGTCAAGATATTAATGATTTTAGCACCATTTTCCAACTCGAGGCGACGAAACCGAATCGTTTGTGTTGATTCGTTACCATAGCAACCTATTTTGGCGGGTCGCCTCGTGGTATTCCCGGGGTGTTATGACGCCATTCGCAGCTCCACTAGCGGCAAATATGTGAATCAAACCGATTTGGCGGGAGAATCAGAACCACTGAATATGCGCTGCTCGTGTCTCTTTTATACCATGTAAATGATATCAGGTAATTATTATTTTGCATTTGAATGATTAATTAGGGTGTATATTTCATGAGTTTGGGGTTATCTCGGGCATTGTGGTTGATCTTTAATTCTGCCATTCATTTCTCCAATATTATTATGAGCTGTTCTCCGGATGATAAACTTTGTATTTGCAATTTTGTTGGCTAAAACGACAATTAACGAGGTTGATCGAAAACGCTTGAGATTTATCCTAAATATCATAACGTATTTTCTCAAAAAGCAGCATGATCATAACGTATGTTCAAAAACGATAGTGGAATAATAGCATTTCGAAAAGCTCTCGACCTGAATCCATGGTTTAGCCACCATTCGGAGTTAAGCCTATAGGATCATAGGCGTAAGTATAATTGTGATAATTTGTTCGATTTCCGCGATAATGTCACACGTAATTATCGCGGAAAAATCATCCCGACTTATTATTCCTCATGCTTTGCTTTTATTTTGATGATGACAAGTCACAATGTGAAAATTACTGAGTCTCAGAGCACAGGGACTGAGCACAGGGAGTCTTACCAGTGGGCTCTGGATACATGGAATGCCTATGCAGCCTTCTAGACAGTATATGATATTATATATATATAGACAGAAAGCATTCACTGAATTGAGTTTTGTCCACATCTGCTCGCTCACTGTGTCTCAGAGTGAGAGTTAAAGGTGTCCAGTAAATTGAACCCCTAACCAATGCAGAAATGCTAACCAGCCTAAATCCTAACTGCCCAGAGCCTTAGGCTAAAGGCATACAGGCTCAACCTAAGGGCGCATTCAAGTTGGACGAAACCATTTTCGGTTACATTCTGTAGCCATAATCTGTGGGGATGATGACCCTTATACCAGGTCGAGGCGGACCGTTGTTCGACGTACGTACCTAAATCAACGTACGTACCTAAAAGTAGGTACGGGTGTACCTAGATCGTAGTACGCTCCATATTGCAGCTTAAAACTATACATATTCATCTTTTTTCTCATGAATATGTGATTGTTCAGCTCTATAAATAGTTCCCAGGGGTTCCCTGGTTCAATTAAAGTCGTTGGGAGGCATGAGCTTCCTGTCACATCCACGGATTAGCATTTTCTTCAGTCACAAAGATGACCTGATTCCACAACTCTTGGGGTAATTGGACGATTGTAAAAGAACTAAAGGGTGTAAAATGGGTTTTGAAATACCAAATTGTGCATAAACCATCCCTCTATCCACCTGACTTGGCCCCTTAAGGATTCTATGTGGCGAACAAATTATATTCGACAATAAAGAGGGGAGGGGGTTGGGAGTACCTAGATGAACGTACGCTGGCATACCTAGATCGAAGTATGATTCAATTAGGTATTGATTTATTGTTCAACAATGTTAATTACTCATTCTAAAGGCATATATTTCATTTAAACTATTTTAAAGAGTTTTCTGAACATTCCTCATGTCTGGTTAGGCTTTGTCAGTATATATCTACAACACATATATATGTATTGTATTCCTGGATCCTGATAAATGTATATTGGGATTTGATGATTCGCATGACTTAGTGGTACTTGTACAAGCTGGAACAGGTAATTTGGGGGGTTATCCTGGTATTGCAACAACTAGTATTATATTAGGTACTGGAAAATACTCTACACACTGCTAAATGAATCCTTTAATTAATGCACAATCGATTTTCCAGATATAACTCTGCCATTCACCAGTTTTTGTATTTTGAAATGTTGTTCTGGTGCTCGCTTAATGTACTGGTTTTGAAGATGTTCCCTTGGAAGTCTTAGTAAAGAGAGGTGGCAAGCACCTCATCCCTCTCATCTGTTCAATGGAAGATGCAATGATGTTTTCATGCCACTGTTACACATGAATTACACCGGCTACTCTTCTCCCTGGTGATCCACTGCTCAAAATGAAGGTTTTTTTTTTATGGAAAAAACAAAAAGAAACCCAGAAGATGTAAAACAGATATGCACGGATGCTTACAGAAGATCCTAAAGATGTTACCAGTATTCAATATCAATATTCCAGACATTAAGTTAACTGGTTGAATGTTCAGGATGTATGAATCAACAAGTCAGAACTTAGACTTATTTCCTCGAAATCAGAATATTGATTATGTAACATCTTCAATTCATCTATTCTCTAAAGTAAATGACTGTATAAGTATGCTTTGTATGTATGTACATGTACATTTACATTGGATAATCAAATAAAATGAACACAGAAAGCATGGCATATATTTATTTGGACAAGTCACATTGTCTGCTGCTTCTTGGATTAGTTGTGAGAAATCTACATGTGTGCATTCATCCATTGAACGTCGACTGCTCTTGCTGCAGGAAGCACTGGTAAGCATCTTCTCTTCAACCTTGGTAGATGGAGAGACCTCTTCCTGCATTAGCATGAAGAATACCTCACACTAAATTAATTGTTATACTTTGTTAACATGTATTATATAATTCATCAATCACAATACATGTACACTATAACATACATATATGTTCCTTATTCACATGTATTATGCACTATCCCTTCCCTCCAATCTTATACTTTCATGTCCATTATTTCATACAAATGCATGAAACCTAGGTATAAATAATTTACATAGTTGCTATCAGAAAAAAAGAGAAGCTAAATGCATTACATGTGATAAGTTTCATGTTTGAATTGGGATGTCCATGTTAATGTTGGATCCTCAGGCCTGAACGGGCACATACTTCATAAACATTTTTTGGTCACCTGTGGTTAGTGGGAGAGAAGAAAACTTAACTACAGAACAGAAGTGGATACAAGAACGAATTAACAAATTAGCATGGATGGGTAAGTATTGATGGAATGAGAATCAAAGCCAACTGGCAACGCAATTCTGAACAGATGGAACTGGAACAATGGTAAGGCTTACCGCAGCAACTTACCTAAGTGATACTTTGTTAGTCGTAACTGAAATGAATTCTTGAATGAATTTTTGAGTTTGATTTCGAGCCGTGTAATATGTATAAATATGTACTTGACACAAATTATAAAACGGTTTATTCAAGAGTCAGTGGTTTGTCTTATAAATGTTGCCGAATCGCCTCCCATCAGTCCCATGCATTCAAGATATCACTATAATAATTTCATATGCATGGCATAATACAGTGTACAACATTTGAAATCCAAATAAATGTTGCTTTGTAAGCTTGTTGGGTGCCATCACCATGCATCTCACGGCCACATAGCAAATACAAAATTTAATGAGACAATCTGTTTAGTTGTTTATAGTAGTATATGCACATTTAGGAAGATAAATATGCCTTTAGTATACACACCATCAATGGCTTACGGTCGACCATACTACGATCTAGGTATGCCAGCGTACGTTCATCTAGGTACTCCCTACCCCCTCCCCTCTTCATTGTCAAATATAATTTGTTCGCCACATAGAATCCTTAAGGGACCAAGTCAGGTGGATAGAGGGATGGTTTATGCACAATTTGGTATTTCAAAACCCATTTTACACCCTTTAGTTCTTTTACAATCGTCCAATTACCCCAAGAGTTGTGGAATCAGGTCATCTTTGTGACTGAAGAAAATGCTAATCCGTGGATGTGACAGGAAGCTCATGCCTCCCAACGACTTTAATTGAACCAGGGAACCCCTGGGAACTATTTATAGAGCTGAACAATCACATATTCATGAGAAAAAAGATGAATATGTATAGTTTTAAGCTGCAATATGGAGCGTACTACGATCTAGGTACACCCGTACCTACTTTTAGGTACGTACGTTGATTTAGGTACGTACGTCGAACAATGGTCCGCCTCGACCTGTATACTTGTTATAGCAATAGGAACAAAATTTCAGATTACCTAGCACAGATAAATCGGGAGAGGTCCAAGTACCTCCCTGGGTCTTGCTATAGTATATCAGCTAGAGATTACCCCATGCGCAGGTACCCATCTTTGAAGCAGCTCTGCTACTTCTGAAGTTCTGGTTAACCGGTTCCAGTTTTGCCAAGTCGAATGGACAGTTCCAACAAACCCGATACTGGTTTCGCCCTAACCCAAGACTCTATTGTTAATTAAATTTCCCCCAAATACGTGATATGTGATGGGGTTTTACGGCCCCACCCATTGTTCTGTTTAATTAGACAATCACCTGATTACTAGTATCAAGGGTATTCAGTCTCAGTTCTAGGCTGGCTCCAGTGACTAGTTTCGGCTCCATATCTAGCCAACCGCTGGGGGACGGTAGCAATAGGAGCCTTAATTGAAACCAGTCCTCAAAGTCTCAGTCACTCAAGATCATGTCTTATGTATTCATGTGTGACATGATTGGCCAGCCATCTTGCAATCCAGCCTAGATTCATGATAAGAAATCCTTCGTGTGCCACATCATCTAGTAACCATGTTATGTAATCTTTTCAGTTTATCTTGCCGCTTCTATCGGAACCAAAGAGGCCAGATAGCTTATGTTATTCTAAATAAACATTTGCTAATTAGCTGACCATCAGCTAACATATATGACAGATAAATGTGATTTTCAATTTTATGCAATTTCAGTCGTGCTACAATGCTTCGCATGATGAGCCATTTGCAGCGAACGCGTGTTCTTCAGAGTCACTTAGTGGCTTCAACATGCTCTGCGTCTACTCAGCACAGGACCCCAGTGAAGGCGGTCATCTTTGACATGGGAGGGGTGCTCATACCGTCCCCTGGCTCCCTCTTCCAAGGTACAACCGACATCATTGCAATCATCATAAGAGCATGTTGTTCTTTATTTCCAGATGTTGAGATTAACATGCAGATGCCCCCTGGGACGATCCTGAAGGCAATTCTGGCCAAAGGGGAACAGGGAGCTTGGGCTGAGTATGAGCGAGGACAAATCTCAATGGAAGAATTTGGCCAGAAATTCAGCGCTGAATGCTCTTATCAAGCAAGTACACACAGGTTACAATTTACCCTTTACGGAATATATCAAAACAGGGTGGAAAGACAGTGGATATGACACAGTTGATGCCCGAATGGAAGAAAAGCGCCACTCTTGCGAAGGTTTTCCCTGAAATGATTGACGCTATTCAATGCATTCGTGCGGAAGGCATCAAAACCGCTCTTCTCACCAACAATTGGCGCTTTGCCGATGGAAGCACCCTCAGCGGTCGCATTGACCTCGATTTGTTTGATGTTGTGAGCGAGATTGAGCTGTGTCCACGATATATTTTAAAGAGTTCTCGATTTTATAGATCGTTGAATCCTGCAAAGTTGGCATGCGCAAACCCGATAAACGCATCTACGCTCACACACTCGGTTTGCTCAAAGTTCAGCCTCCGGAGGCCATTTTTCTCGACGATCTTGGAATGAATTTGAAGCCTGCGAGTGAAATGGGTCTGCGTACAATAAAGGTGGGCATTGCGAGCAATTGGTGCTGTGGCTCTCTTCAGTGTACTAACTGACCCTTGTGTAGGTTTTGAATACTGGCCAGGCCCTAGGGGATTTGCAAGCGGAGTTGGGCTTCTCCCTGCGTGGCTATGCCAAGGGAACCAGCACTGTCCCTCAGCATTTGACCATTCCAATTGATAATCTGAAGCGCTATTTGGATTCGTTGCTTGGGGTGAACATGCAGGGTGAGTGTGTGAACGCTGGTTTCTTGGCATTTGGTTTGGTGGAAGCAACCTCTCGGTTATTATCAAATTATTTGTTTATGCTCCCAATTGCTTTGCTTTCCAATTGTACAGTCAAGCATTGTTAACCCCGGCTTTTCGTTAATTTGAATCACAACCTCATCAGATTTCTTGAGGATAAGCCATCTCATTGTGATGTGGATTTGTTCACCAAACTGCTGAATTTTTCCCTGGGACTAAGGCTAAGCATGTCGGATATATATAAGGGACGACCATAATTTGTGCTTTGCTTGATCGCTAACAGAGCCACAGCATGTTTTATTTATTCACGCTTTCATCCAGAATATTATTCAAAGGTCGATGATCAGCAGCAAGCGATCACAGATTTAGAGAAGGTCGTCGGCTTTTGTATTCAAGGCTTCATGCCTGGCACTTCTCTGGTGCCTGAGCATTTGGAGATTCCTAGAAAAAAGCTGCGTTCCTACTTGAATTGGGCATTGAAGATTCACTCGAGAGGTGCTGTGACCTCCGACCTCTATGCTGCTTTGTAAAGAGTTCAATCTGATTGATGCTTCTCTTTGCAGAATTTCCTTCTGTACGTGTTTTTGACTATGGACAGTCAAACCCAACGTACTTTGTTCAATATGCTGGGAAGAAATTGGTGCTGCGCAAAAAACCAGTGAGTTATTATTTAGTCGTTAGTCATTTAAGTTTATATTATTCACTGACAGCCAGGGAAACTGCTGCCTTCAGCACACGCAGTGGAGAGAGAGTATAAAGTGATGAAGGCTCTCAGGGAAGTGGGTGTTCCCGTGCCTAAGGTCCTCGGGTTGTGCGAGGAAGACAGGTGCTGAGGAATTAATTATTAATTCATTATAGATTTATTCTTGCAATGCGTATTCTTCAGTTTGCTTGGAACTCCTTTCTACGTCATGGAACATGTTGAAGGTCGCATTTTCAAGGACATTTGTCTCTCTGGAATGACCCCAGCAGAGAGACGGGATATTTATCTGGCGATGGCTCACGTGCTGGCTCAAATTCACAGGGTCAACATTGAGGAGGCCGGTCTGAGTGACTTCAGCAAACCAGGTACGCACGAAGCGTGGATTTTCAACCTCGAAATTTCTTTTCTCTTGTGTTTAGGCAATTACCTCCAGCGTAATCTCAACCGCTGGTCTCGACAATACGAAGTGAGCAAAACAGGAGAGATCGAAAGCATGAACCGGCTGACAGAATGGCTGTCACGCAACATACCCTCTGAGCAAGCCACCTCTCTTATCCACGGAGACTTCAGGTTGCCCAACGCATTTCCCTCTCCTCGTTCAACCTCTCAATTACTCTGATCAGATTGGACAATCTCATCTTCCATCCGACAAAACCTGAAGTCGTTGCTGTTCTTGACTGGGAGCTATCCACTTTGGGAGATCCTATGACTGACCTTGCTACCAACTGCAGCCCGTACTACTATTCGGATTTCATTCCGGAAAAAGACACTTTCTTACCCAGTAAGACTGCTTTTATGTCCAGTTTACAATTGATAATTTTATTTTTGTGAAACAAGGTTTTGGGAGTGATAGAAGCAAGACTGAGGGAATTCCTTCCGTGGATGAGTACTTGGGAGAATACTTCAAGGACATCAAAGGTCAGGGCGTCCAGAATTGGTCGTTCTACGTGGCGTTTGTCGCGTTCCGCTTCAGTGCCATCCTCCAAGGAGTTTACAAGCGCTACACGATGGGTGAGATTATGCTGCTAAGTACATGTACTGAAGCTAGTATTTACGGGTCATTTTGATCCCAAATACAGTCACTTGACTTTGTGGAATATTTTGCTCACTATTTTTTATTAAGACATCAAGTAAATTTGTTAACAATTAGGGGTATAAATTAGGTTGCGCTCTGATTGTATGAATTATATCGTGTCCTGACTTAGATATGAGGTGTGCTTGTAGATTAGGTAGTGCTTGATCAACACTCTTGTGCTCTCATTTATTCTTGCATAATTAATCTCACGGTTGACCTGAATTGCAACTTAACTGCATTATGCAAGGCCAGGTGCTGAGCATGCCTTTCCATGCAATCCCTCTCAGCTTCAGAATAAGAGACACTGTGCCGACTCGACTCCCAGAAACCCTTGATTACGATCCAGCACTGCGATCGGCATCATTACTGTCACAATGACAGACGTGGCATGAAAACCGCGTCATTAGTTCACTACGATTGAGGGAAATACAGATGGCAAAGTGAAACCACTCCTGTGTTTTTCCAACTACATAAATAGCATAGTGGCAGACAAAGCCATGATCGCCGCTGCACTGTGTATCACACTCACACGCTCACTTCATCTCATTATCAGTTACAATAAATGAGCCCCAGAATGTGTTATCAGTTACTTAATTTACTCAAGTGTTTATCAGTAAATATTTGCCTCAAATGACAAACACAATCTTGATATAATTTGCACTGTCATACCTTTGCATTTTGTTTTTCTAAACTCATTCTGGAATCATCAAGGCCTAAGTATAGGCTCTGTATTTATATCTTGAGCTTAATTTGTTCTAACCCTGACAGTGAATTGTCAGGCTAGGAATGTTCTTAATGTCTTTCAAGCCAAATTCGACTCTTATTAATCGAGAGAATACTTGTCATCAGATGATCTCATATTATGTAACTCTGAGCGTGTTTATAATTATGTTGTATTATGTAACTGTAAGTTGTATGCCGTGATGTTTATTTTGCTGTGAGATCTCTCAGCTTGTGATTTTAATAACCGCTTTAACTGTAGAGGTCACAGAAGTAGAACGATTGCAGATAAACAGGTCACAGTGAGTATAATAAATGGATTTTATGTGAAGCTGAAAGCTCAGAGTTGAACAAGGTTGTTAAGTGATATCAAAGGCTTAGACATTGTGTGTGTGTGCTCGGATTAAGGTGGGTTAATTATGATGGGATGATATTTAAATGGGCCGATCATTCAAAATTGTGCTATGGGGAGATTAACATTCACTATTTTACAATTTGAATGTGTGCCATGTTGAAATATGCATGGATACATGCTGAGCACAATCAGTAGTTATAATCATGCCTGGCATGTTTATTGATGTAACGATTGTGATTACTGGGTACTTTTGTGATTCAGTTATGCCTATACATGCATGTTGGTTGATAAACTTCAACACAGAATGCATCATTTGATTTGCATTCAATTAACCACATGCAACTCTGAAAATTTGCCAGAATTTAACGCTTTTTTTAATTCAATTCATTTGAAGAATAAGACCCTTGTCATCTGTTTATTTGAAAATTATGCATTTTACTTTCTGAAATTTCGGCTAATAAATTGTCTTCGTTGAGCGTCATGCTGAATCAGCTAGAATAGCTAGAGGTGCTAGGATTTCATCTTGTGCAATTATCGCTGTGCAATTTATAAAACTGTTACCCAAACAAAAACAAAAACAAAAAAACAAAACTTTGTTATCATTTCCTTTGAATGACGATGATTCAATTGATTGATGAGCTCCTTGTTGAGAAAATTATTTTCCAGGTCAGGCGAGCTCCCCATCAGCTGAATCCAGCGGTTTACTTGCGCGAGTGTTTGCTGATATCGGCTGGAAAATAGCATCCGAAGGAAAAGTCGTTTCATCCATTCAGAGTTCGAAACCAGTCGAGGGATCTAAACGAAACTACAGCACAATGGGAAAAGACCGCGAAATACCTGGGTCACTTCCCATGTCCGTGTCAGCCCTTTCCCCACGCGCTCAAAAAACCTTCCAGCAAGTGAGGGAATTCATTCAGGCGGAAGTGGTTCCATATGAGGCGGAGATTGCGAGACACGCGAGCAACCCACAAACCAAGTGGACGATTCACCCACGCTTGGAGGAAATAAAGGCAAGTGCCAGAGAAATTACGCTTCTGTGATTCTACGGGATTAATTGACAGGCAAAAGCCAAAGCCGCTGGTCTGTGGAATTTGTTTCTGCCGAAGGAGAGTGATCCCAGCGGACGTTTTGGAGCGGGGTTCACCAACGTGGAGTACGCTTACATGGCGGAGGAAATGGGCAAGACGCCACTTGGGTCTGAGGTGAGACTTCCGACGGTGTTAGCTCTCACTGAATTGCTGCATTAGGTGTTCAATTGTTCCGCCCCTGACACTGGGAACATGGAGGTGTTGGTGAGGTATGGAACGGAGGAACAGAAGAAGCAGTGGCTGGAACCTCTGCTGCAAGGCAAGATCCGATCAGCTTTTGCTATGACTGAACCACAGGTCAGGCGATCGTGAACCGATCGGCTGATTCACAAAATGTCATTTCAGGTGGCTTCCTCTGATGCGACCAACATTCAATCGTCAATTAGACGCGAGGGCGACAGTTATGTCATCAACGGCCGCAAGTGGTGGACGTCAGGTAACGAGTAATAATTATTAATAATTCATTAATATTCCTTCTTGTCTTTCAGGCGCTATGGATCCTCGCTGCAAAATCCTCATCTTCATGGGCAAGACGGACACGTCTCAGGCCGTGCATCGCCAACAGAGCATGATCCTGGTTCCCATGGAGACCCCTGGAGTTGAAATCGTGCGACCGCTCTCCGTGTTTGGCTATGACGCTGCTCCACGTAAGTGCGCGTGCACTCTTCTCTTTGGGGATTTCATTTCCCTTCAGACGGTCACGCTGAGATGCGCTTTGAGAACGTCCGCGTGCCTGCTACCAACATCCTGCTGGGCGAGGGGCGTGGCTTTGAGATCGCGCAGGGACGCCTGGGGCCAGGCCGCATTCATCACTGCATGCGCACCATCGGGGCAGCAGAGGTCGCGCTGAAGCTCATGGTTGAACGGGTGAGGTCAATGAACTTTCGAGGGTCACTCGGTGAATTGTGTCGCAGGTCCAGAATCGAGTGGCGTTTGGCAAGAATCTGATTCAGTTCAACAGCATCCAGCAAGACATTGCAAAGTCACGCATTGAGATTGAACAATGTCGTTTGCTGACCTTGAAGGCGGCCCACATGATGGACACGGTGGGCAACAAGGTCGCGGCCCCTGAGATCTCCATGATCAAAGTGGCCGCTCCGAATATGGCGCTTGCCGTCATTGATCGTGCGATCCAGGTGAGTGGCTCAATTGAGCGTCAAGTGAGGAGTCGTAGCAATTGTTTTTCTTAACTCCCTAATACCAATGTAGAATCATTTGTTCGTTGTAAATGCGAATATAATTTCACAGAAATTCCATGATTTTTGATATTTTGTAATGACGTAGGAATTGTTCGGCTCGTATTGTGAATGTTGGAATTTCCGTGTGTTTGGGAAAATGATTATTTCCGCGATACCCCAACTGCCGAAATATAACGTTCGCGGGACTTGGTCCCAGTCTTGATCTCGCCCTCAAAGTAAATCAACGGAATGATTCTTCTCCTGTGGAAATTTCAACATCTACAGTGCAACCCGCTTGCCTTCAATTTGAGCCATAATCAAGACTCCCAAATCAAGCGTCTCTCCTCCCAGGCACACGGGGGTATGGGGGTATCCCAGGACACCCCTCTCGCTGCACTCATGGCCGGCATTCGAACATTGCGCTTTGCGGACGGCCCAGATGAAGTGCACATGCGATCGATCGCTCGCTTCGAAGTCAAGAATCACCGCTTATCCAAGATTTGATTGGTCATTATCGTCTCCAGTTCTCAGATGCTTGATTTGAATATTCAAATGTTTTACTAATTTGCATATCTTTGTAGGCCCATGGCGGCATGGGGCTTTGTGGCGATACTCCTCTTCCCCACTTGTTCGCTTGGAATCGGATGCTTTGTATTGCTGATGGACCTGATGAAGTGCATTACAGAGGTCTGTCCAAGGTCGAAGTTCATCGCCAAAATATGGCCAAGCTGTGATTATTTTATTTTGTGATTTCCTGATTGAATTGAATGATTATGTTGAGCGTCATTTGCTCATCTCTGGTGCTGTTCTAAATGTTCAACTCGAACTTTGATTTTTTATTTTTTTTTACGCTTTTTGACTGTTTTTCTGCCTGTTAAATTTGTGGAGACCGGGTAATATTCAATAAAATAATTATGAATTATATATTTGATAAATTTAAGTTTCCATGTGTTTTGTTGTTACTGTAATAATTATACAGAATGAATAACATGTAACAAAACTATAATACAGATTCTAGTTTTTATTCGGCTGCATCATGATTGTGCAACGTTAAAATGGGAGAGAGTTTCTGGGCCCTGAAAAAAAAATGCTTTGTTGGCGAAAATATTTGCAAACAGAAAAACAGGCCACTGAAATAAAGTTCGGAGTGATGTTTATGGGTCAACCCCACACGCAAGCTAAGACTTGGTGCGGGTTTCGGCGCAAGGGGTCACACATTAAGATTCCCGCTGTGCGTCCTGATAAAACCCCGGAGCCATGTCAAAGAGAGGCTTATTTGACTTAATCATGGGCACCTCATCGTGCCGATTCAACCATTTGGCACCTGACATCCTAATCATGCATGCATTGACCTTGCATAATGTAGGCCAAGCATAAGAAATCAGCTCTACTGGGAGGAGAATATATACACTCTATACATATAATACAATACACGTACGTTGTAGTTTAGGAATTGTCATGAAATAACTTTATCGATAAAAAACTGCGAACAAATAGCATCTTGGTCCTCTCAACGCAACGAGTTGGTACGTGTAAATACCTGCATGGTAGGTAGGTACAACTGCTATAAAGTTATAAGTTCAGTTATAAAGTCATGATTATTTATCCATTCTATGGAGACTGGGAAATGGAGTCAACAACTGGGATCGCGTGATTGTGAGGCCCCGGTTAAAGTCAATATATTATCAGTCATGTTTGTTTGCCGTTTCCCCCGATAAATCGTGTGGCCTCGGTGACTTTGATAAAGAAAGGGTTTGGAAGCTTCCATTAAGAGAACCCATTACTTCATTAACATGGAATAAAAAATCAACACAGGGTGTGTCATTGTAATGCTCCGATTGGTGCGATGCTTTGTCGGTAGAATTGAGCCTTGTATACGTGTTGTAAGTCGACAGAGCGTTAACGGTGGAGCCAATGAACATGGAATTAATGCCTCTGAGTATTCTTCTGGGCTCCGTGAATATCGTAGGAAATCTCCTCTTGATTATTGCCGTATGGAAAACAAAACTGGATCGGGACAGCAATAGGTATATTTTCCTGTGTGATTTGTCGCTGGGGGCTATGATTGTGGGACTAGCGGACATTTGCAGGGAAGCCATCCTTCGCAGTCACTTAGTCACAAACACAGACAACTTTTGCAGAGTTTTGGTCACTTTCATAATAGCGGGAGTGGTTCAAGCCTGCTATGGACTGCTCGCCTACGTGTTCGACCAGTTTCTCTTCATAGCTCACCCCTTGCATTACCACGCAATGATGACGAGGAGGAATTGTATTGGCATCGTTATCATGACGAAGGTTATCAGCTTACTTCACATCCTTGTCACGACAGTCGAGTGGAACTTCGACATTCCCTGCTCGTACTTCTTGAACGTCCCCAAATGGCACCACATCACAGCCTTTGTGTTGTGCTTTGGGTTTCCGTTGCTCGTCATCGTCGCTCTCCAGGGATACACTATCTCCGTGGCGTGGCGCCACCTGCAGCGAATACGACAGTCACAGGTGGTGCCATTCGACCAGCCTGACCAACAGAAAAGAACCAATAGCATTCGCAAAGTCATCACGACAACTCTTATTCTCATATGCCTGGGGTTGTCATGGCTACCAATGGCCTTCATGTTCCTATGGGCGGCCGTTAGTGATATCGGAGAACGTTTCTTTGGGGTCTTAGATGTCATTGGACTGACGTACTATTCTTACGGATTCTGGATTCCGCTCGTTTACGCCATTCGTTCACCTGCCCTGAGAACTGCAGTGAAGAGGAAACTTTGCAATGCAGGGGCTGGTTGAATAAAGTATTCATTTTATTTACTATTGTCAAACAATGTATACTTAGATGTAAAATAAAAGCGACGATCTAAAATTGGCTTGGTAATTAGTTATTCCATGTTTGGGTCTACAAGTATATATTCTACACAATGCGCAAATCTATTCTTTTATATTCAAACCGTTTGCGATTCAAAATTGATTTCCTAGCGCAGCTAATCCGTGAATCCTGGTAAACATTCTTTCGAGTAATTCCATAACGAGATGACTTTGATAGACGATGAAATTGACTGGAACGATACTCCAACGAGTGCTTTACCCCAAAGCAATCAGACTTTTTAGAAATTTGCACTCTGGGAAGGCTGATGGCTTTCTGAAGGGTAGTATCCATAAGCATTCTGGAGCGTGGAGTTGATCCAAGAATCACAAACCGCCAAATCGGATACAGTGTATCAGCCACACACACACACGAGTGGTTTAACTTATCATACACGAAAATTCGGGTCTAAATGCACACCCCGTATTAATTACTTAGTTTGACAGGATAAATTAATAAACCGATTTGTAATTTGTATTTGAAAATCACGGCCATTGTAATCATGTCTCTTATCTGTGACTTGCCAAATACATGTACTTTAACCTTTATTTGGGTTCTTCTGTTTCTGTTCTCTTATCCTTGTCAAACTCTTTGGTGATTGGCGAATAAATTATTTCCTTCATCTTTTTAATTGATTTATCAATGTATACTTATCTTCCTTTTCCCTCTCCAGCTATTCTCTGTTCCTTTGTTTTCAAGTGAAGAGTAAAACTTTGAAGTCGAACAATCATGTAAAAATTAAAACTAAAAAAAAAAAACTAAAAATGACAACCTCACAAGCAAAGTTTTACAGCCGAGCTAATTATTATTTATGCACCGTAATTAATATTCGGTGAATCAGCGAGTTATGGTTGATTATCCAAAATTGCTTTGGCCTCTTAGGGTCGTATACTAGTAAACATATATGGCTATTTGGGACCTATTTGACCAATCATTCGTTTTCACTATACTTATAGATGTAATAACCTGAGTGAATAAACACATCATATAAGGCCCCAAAATAGGACGGAGTCATCGTGCAATTTATTATTCCAGAATCAGGCGCATAATAGCGAACGTGTAGCTCAGTTGGCTACACCACGTGGTCTGCGTAGGCTGTAGAACAGCTTCATCAAATAATTCCTCGATTCTCTAGTTTTGAATATCAACGCAGGGGGGAGCCAAACTCCAAACCAAAATCTCAAATACAAAGATATTTTGCTGCACCAATAAAACGCAGAAGAATCGAAGTCCCCCGGCGCCACAATGTACCAAAGGAAGGTGGCTATCTGAGGAATCCAGTGAGCGGACAGGGAGATTCCAAGAAAGATGAGCGAAGCCAGTGTTCTGTGGTTCCTCTTCACTTCATTATGTGCTCCTTGTCCTGCAGACTCGCTGTCATCGTTGATTTGCAGGGCAACAATCTGGCGGATGTGACTTTGTGTCAATATGATAACTGAGAACCTGAGCACACCAGAGATCACCAGAGGGGAAAGCATCATGCTGGTCATGACACCATGGTGCCAACGAGGGAGGTTCAGGTAGTACGTGCAAGGTTGGTCATCATCCCAAAGCAAGATGACGATGATCAGGTTGATAAGCAGAAGAATGGTTGAGGACGCCAGAAGAGCACTGGCCTTTCGTTGGCTGAACACTGTGCTGTAGACCAAAGGGCGGTGCAGGAAGATGTACTGGTTGACGAGCAACACTAACACTACCAGACCAGTTCCAGAAATATTCGCCATTACGAGTATAGCTGAGTACTTGCAGATGACTACAACGTGGTCTTCATTTACGATTTGAGAGAGCAAACTCTCGCGTATGATGTTGGTCCCGTCCAGTATGACAACTAGAATGCATAACTCGGTGACGATAACATAGAAAAAGTTTTCGCTGTCGTGCTGAACTTTGCTCTGTACCACAAGGGAAGCCAGGTTCATGACAATTGAGACGGTCGCAAACACAAGCGGCGTGACTGCGAATTCATTGAAGAGTCCGCTGATGACGTGATCAGGCGTAGAGCAATTCGCTGCTGTTTCGCACATCGTGTCGATCGATGCAAGTGACCAAAGCTCGTTCGGTTGGCAGCGCTGATATGGCGGGTGGTGCTCTGCAGCCGCTGCTGCGTCTGTGTCTCAGATGACGAAATGGAAACATTGGTCGTCGGACTCTTGTTTGATCATGGGGCACGCGCATGTTGTGGTCTGTGAGCGCGGGGCTTTGAGCTCCAATGTCATGCCCACATTTCGATGTAATGTAATTTGCTGTTATGTGCTAGCCCCAATTGCAAAATATGTACTAAGTAACCAAGGCTGAAATCATCGTTTACGTAATGGATAATTGGCTCCATTGACTAAATCGCCGATTGGCAAATGCTCCGTTCTAAACTCTAAAGAGATTGGGCGTAAGGATTGTGTATGTATAATTATTTTTTTTTTTTTTTTTTTTTTTTTTTTTTTTAAATACATTAAAACAAGATATATGTAGTTATACAATAAATATAGTTTTTTTTTTGTGGTATATTCTTGCACCCAAATCGTAGAATGCCTCTCATGCACAACGATAGAATACGTGAGAAGAAAGTGCCGTTTATAATTTTTATTGCTACTTTAGACCTCTCAGTCAGTCAGGTCAGGTCGTATTTCTAATTTTCTTTGAACCTTTTTTTTTTTTCTTTCTTTTTTTTTGTCACAGGAATGGTCCTCAGACCGGAAACGAATGCGCAACGAATGTGCATTCAAGGAAGTGAAGCATTTTCCTTAGCTGGTGTACGGTCCACAACGTCCAGACCACGTGGGTATTCGTAATCCGATCTTCCTGATCCGCCAGTGACGTCACCACTCCGTCTCGCCCTGCTTCATTGGCCCGAAAGGGTCTTTCCTGAGGTGTTGTGCAATACCCGGGAGGGGAAGAGGGGCAGTGGGAGGTACAGTAACCTCCCAAAGTCGTAAAAAATTCACGAGGCGGTGCAAAACCCCGCCATCTTGTATTTGCGAGAAATTTTCAAGAAGAACCATTACTGGTTCCCTGGTCGTATATATAATGACACAGGCACACACCGATGACAGGTGGTATCTCATTGGCTGCTATTTATAGTAACATTTAGTCAACTGGTCGTATTCAGCAAATACTGTAAATTCATTTTCACTCGCCTCGCCTTGTGAGCCATCTTGGGAATTCCGAGTGACGTCATGTGAAATCGAGTGAAATGGATGTACCAAAATAGGGGTGCGTTTTCATCGGCGTGTGCCAGTGTTTCTTTTCAGTAGCGACGGAGACCAGTGAAAGGAAGAACCATGAAACATTATGACTTATGAGTGCTTTGATGGCGTTATGATTGCTGAGCCATGGCGACGCAAATCATAATGTAGCAGCAGTTAACATCGACAGAACGATGTAAGACACGTTATACGAGATCCGATTTAACCTGGTTTACTAAGTGGAAAGGCTTCTTCTATATAGCACACACAATCATATAGAGGGTTTGAGTGTGATTGAGACAAGTGACAAAGTGATGAGTTGAGCCAGTACAGTACAAACTACATGTACACATACCAATCAAGGAATCCATTGTACTCCTGAGCACTAGCAAATGGAGAAATCGAAGATTTTAATGAAGCATTGAAAACAGACAAGAAAACAAGTCAAGAATGAGATTAAATTTTATTAAATTCCATGAAAATAATGCAAGCAGACTCAAGAAAGAAAATATTGAGTTCTGTTTGCGTTTTATCAAAATTCACTCAGTTCATGAAACAATTTTGCTGGGAATTATAAATGGACAGAAAGAAGTAAACACAAACAAACGCTGAAATAATCTGTGTAGCTCAAATTTGAGAGGCAATGCTGAATGAATTAAAACATCAATTGTTGACCAGAGATGAGGCACCCCCTAATGTGGTACAGAGTTCCTACCTAATATACTAGCAATACTCGTCTATAATAGCAGCCAATAGGAAAAAATAATAACCTTCAAATTGTATTAATAACATTCATGGATAATAATGAGGAAAACACAAAATTGCAGATGTTTATAGAAGGGAGCATGCTGTTAGCAGAAGGGAGACATCCTCCATTATACACCGTATTCATGGAATCATAACACCTTCGACACTTCAGCAAACAGTCGACCCAGGAGCAGAACTTAACGTAGATTGTCGAGGGCAAAAGGAGAAAAAAATTGAGATTCTTGCACGGTATATGTTAAAGAGCAAAAAGCAAAATGAAAAGCAAACCAGCGACATAATAATACCAAGAGCAGTCTCTTGAGGGAGGGAAAGAGGAGCTACTCATGAGGAGGTTGAACACAAGCGAGGGTGCGCGCCTCACAGCAGAGCGGTCGACCGGCCGCTGCTGGCAGTCGTGTCTGAGTAGCGGTCTCGCAGGAAGCTAGCCGTGGAGGTGGCGCTGCGGTCGCTGTCGGTGCGGGAGGCCAGGCGGTATGAGCGCCCCTGGGAGTCGTAGTTGGCCTTGCTGGGGCGCGTGAGAACCTTGTGGCACACCCAGATCTCACATGACTGGAAGATGACGACCACCAAGATGAAGATGCCGAATCCCATGGCCAGGCCGGGCCACAGGATCATGTGGATGACCTGGTTGCCGGTCACGATGTACAGGAAGAAATTGCTGCGGTCTTTCGGGTCAAAGTAGCACCTGAACGTCTGGTCGGTCTGGCCGTATGCTGCCTGGAATCTGCTCACTTCGCGCGCATTGTGCTCGTCGCTCGACGAACAGATTTGTAGCGTGCACTGCAAGGACAAAATCGTTTAGAGCGTTTGCTGGAACAGAAATAAATCAAATACACTTTTTTTTCTCTTTTTTTTTTTTTTTCTTTTTTTTTTTTGTGGAAGTGGGTACCGTGTTAATTGATATGAACTTGTGAATTCTCAAGGGGACTTCACTCGAGTACCGAAGCTAAATGACTTCCAATTCAGATGAAAGTGGCGACGAAAAATATCTGAAGCTCTGTGATCCGATTTGTGAACTCTTCCGAAATCAACGGCTTCCGAGCTTCAGTTAAAAAAAAAACAACAAAAAAACAAAAACAAAAACAGCAGAATAGATCACAACCCATTCTATGATTTCATGTCCTATACGAACACTAGCCTACATATATGACACGGATAGCTCCCCAAGCCGTAGCGTAGTGCACACACAATGTGGGAACTACTCCGCTACCCTTGGGGAGCTAGGACACGGAGAGAGAGGGGGCGGTTATCTTATTCGGTACGCACTTCGTGACTACGGTATAGGATTTTCGTTCATACAAGCACGAGTATATAAATTATACACGTGGGTTTTTCAGATCCGCTCATAATTATCGTATGACGTGTATCGCCGTTATGTTAAGCACCTTCCTGGCTGCGTCCAGAAGAGTGCGATGTAAATAAGCGCATGATGATGATGCACCCTTAGTATTTTCTCATACGAATGTTAGTCATCAGCTATTAACAGCGACATAACATTAATTCTTCGTTCTGTGCTAACGAGGTCAGCATGCACTTTGGAAGAAACGGTAAACATCCTCATATATATGACTACTACTGAGCTTAATATCCATATCATTACTGGCCCAAATGAGCACGTGTTTAACCAATTAAACAGTATTAACTACCTTGGTGTGACCTTTGATCAGGACATGAAGTATTTTAATGATCGCGTTGCTCAGTTGGATAAACAACATCTCGTGAGCAATAATTGGTGTCTTGAAGTTGTGCCAGTAACCTATCAATTATTTGTATTACCAGAAATGTCGAACAAGAGACGAATGAAATTAATTTCATGGGCTACCCAGGTGTTGGCTAATCCGTCTTTTCAATTGTGGTAATCTGCTGACAGCAGAATTGCAATAAAACCAATTATAAACCAGCAACAACATGCTCAGCTAAAAAGTTAAAAATGACGAAATTGAGCAGCAGCCAATGCGATGACGTGAACCTACGCAGAAAGGTCATGACCCGCATGACGTCATCGCGGCTTCATGAGCAGAGATCGACTTCAGCCTCACGATACGCCAGATGAGCACCAACCGACAGCGACCTACTTATTCAGTTATTACATAATCCACAATTAACCACACGTCAGACGTACGTGCGCAAGTGACCAACGGTAAACAAACCATCCTCATGTGGGAGGGGGGGGGATGTGTGACGTAATGCCCCGCGACCCGTTGAACGAAATGAGCCATCAATCAGAGCGGGGTGACTGATAAGTGATAAGAGATGCCCAGAAATGGCATCGCAGCCACACCACAGAGAGAGACCACTTGCCCTGGTAGCACACCCTGAAGATCTCTCAGTGAACACCCCCGAGGCATATGTCCACAAATTGGTACAGAAGCAACATATCTGCCACTGTAAATACCAATTAGATCTTAATTCAGGCAATATACTGAATGTAGGTCAACGTGTTGACCCAATTTCCAACAAGCGAGTCAGCCAGCGGACAGCATAATTTCGTAACATAAGCAGCATTATTACTATTACGGACAAACGGCGGCCTCCACATTGCATAATGAATCGATATGCTCGCATGCGAATGCTCTCATTAACACAACACAAACGGCACAAAGCAATCTGAACAGCGAGCGCATGCGCACGCAGCATGTCAATGTGGCGACATTGCGCTCGTTGTTTCAACTTGTTCGCGTGTTCATCAACCGCAATGCGGCACCCCGAGCCATAGATATGGAGACGAGCTTCCTACTAAACAAGATCAGACATCGCTCATGATCCTTACGCGCTCACCGCTGCCATGGCAACCCCTTCATTCGTCCACTCGATTATCGCAGAACCGAAAACGCTCAATTTTGGCACAAAATTACCAAACGTAGCCTCTCAACAAAAGTGAACCTGGCTTTATCTTCTCAGCATTTTTAGTTTTTTACTCACATTACACAAATAGCATGAATTGTATGTCAGATGGACGTTTATAGACACTCATCTCCATATCTACCCCCCCCCCCGCCCCCCTCTCGTAGGCATTATAATGAGCATCATTCGGAAATGTAAATCAGAACTTCAGAGAAGTGAGCAACCGAAACCCCCCGATGAGAAAAATGTCCCATTGGCGAGAAATTTAAAGCCGCTTTGCTTGAATGCAGTCGGAGAGATTGAATGACGTGTCTTGTTTAAGCCTTGCTCTTAGCTCCGGTGACCCAGTTGTCAGCCAAGGTGATGTTGCTGAAGTTATAAATAGATCTGCACTCAGTTGGCGTATGTATACATTGTACATAATCTAGTGCGCATAAATTCATCCGCCGACAGAGCTCTTTTTAACTTCTTCTTTCGATCAGAGTGCATTTCCTGCTATCATCAATAATTTTGAATAATTTTGAATAATTGTGATCAACAGACTTCCATTCTCATTTAATCCGGCCTTTTCGCAATCCGGCCAACCACCCTCGTGAAATGGTTATGTAATCCGGCTATTGACCTGGAGTCATCCGAACCGAAGAGTTCGGAGCAACGAGGTTCAACTGCAATGTCACCTTTAAAAAGGGAATTAAATCAATTAACTAAACCTAAAAATAAAAATAAAATTCAACCCTCATATAAGACAGGAGCGAATAAAAACCAGAGAGTCATATGATATATTTCAACTCGTTCACATATTCAAAAAGCGTCATCAAAGCCACAGCTGAATTAATATAAAATAAAGCCACAGCTGAATTAATATAAAATAAAGCCACAGCTGAATTAATATAAAATAAAGCCACAGCTGAATTAATATAAAATAAAATAAAGCCACAGCTGAATTAATATAAAATAAAGCCACAGCTGAATTAATATAAAATAAAGCCACAGCTGAATTAATATAAAATAAAGCCACAGCTGAATTAATATAAAATAAAACCACAGCTGAATTAATATAAAATAAAACCACCGCTGAATTATAAAGAAACGTAAAAGAGAGACGAACCGTGTCGTTGTATGTTCCAGCCGCAACCTGCGAGCGCTGTTGCAGCCAGGTGTCGTGCGTGTCGTGCAGCATCCCAGGACCCTGGAGGAACTGCAGCCGCCCTTCCTCCTGCTCCTTGATCACCTCCTCGTGCGGCTTCTCCGTGTAGTTGACGTACAGCATGAGGCAGGGGAAGATGGGAAGCGCGGGTTCCGTGACGTTGGGTTCTGCTGGGGGCGCCAGTTCGCTGTCATTGCTGCTGGGTGGACAAGCGCGGAACCCGCTGACATTGGCCGAGAGCACGAGGCAGTGCGCAGACCGGAAGTCCCGGGTCACGGAGTACGGCTCAATGTTGCCCAGACCGAAGAAGAGAAGGCAAAAGAGGCCGACGCCAATGAGCAGCAGAGCAATAGGCAGAAGGATGCACGGCTGGGACTTCATGCTCGGTTCATGGCCGCCGCATGGCATCACCACTGGACGCCACTGACGCAACCTGCAAACATACACAGTGCATCACACGATGTTCCTACAGTGCATGCATCACTATAGCATACTCAGATATGATGATGTGATGAATCACACTTGGTGCATTATACGGTGCGGAATACTCACAGCAAACCAATCGCACCGCTGAAGTCACAACTCAACGACAGCATCTAGGTCAGGGGAGACTCCCAATGAACACTCAATGGCGACATAACGAACCTCACCAGTCACAAAGAGCGTGCTTAGGGGCCAACAGGGTAAAAGACCGCCTCGTGATCAGCACTGATCAGATCAACACCGTTTCATTCCTTGCATGGGCAACAAACACACACAGCAGCCAATGCAGTCACACAATGCGATTAGAGATTATCTCACAACTGCGTCTGAGGAGGCATTTAACCGCATGAGAAATGGGTTTAAATTCATGACGTGAGCTGCAAGGAATGAACCTGAGGGTTCGATCTAAAGAGTGCCAATAAAATAAGAGCAAAGAGAGGGAAAAGAGGCGTTGCTGGGGAGGAAGGGCAGCTCAAGTGTTTGCGGATAATTCACGACCGTCGAGGGGGCTGATAAGGAAAAAGAGATTGCGTTATCAGGTGCAATGGGCGCTCCGAAAAGGGTTCCACAATTTGCACATCATGATTGGCTTCCACGACTCCTCGCAATGGGAAATACAACACCAGTGGCCCAGGACCGGGGTTGTCCTGATTGATTGCAGATAGAAGCCAAGTTGTCCTCATCCTGCGTACATTAACTATCACAGAGCGTAACAACATTCATGCATTTGTGAATGGTTACGATTGGATGATATTCAGAATCGGCCGCAGATAAATCAGACTGATCATAGAACTTATATTGTAATCACCCGATCTGACACAGGGGAAGCGCATCAGTACAATCAACAGACATCTCTCATCTCGCTCTTATGCTCCAAAATGCAGAACAAATGTTAAAACTGCAAACAACTAAGATATCTTGTGCTCTTTGAATCTCATCTCACTTATGGCATCTCATTATCATCTCATTATCATCCACCAAACAAACACATCGGAAACAAGTTCTGCACATATAAATAAATAAATAACAAAGTACCTAAAGTTCAATGACCCTCGACAGATGCTGAAAAGCGGTGACAACAGAATCAGAGAAAACCAACAAATGTAATGAGACTAATGACGCAAGTGTTTTGTGTAATTGGTGATTACAGAAGGGGTTTCTTCAAAGTGAAAGATTCAATTCAGTTGTTGGAGGTCGCTAATTATCAATGACCCTTGATAGCTATTGACAGACCTGGCATATTTCAAGAGCGGAAATTCAGTGTCAGTTATTCACGCTTTTGTGAATGGACAGAAATTACAGAACGATCCAAGCAACTGAAGTCAGATTCAAAACTTCAAGAACAATTCGCAACTCAGAGCTTCATTCAGTTGTGACTTGTAAAGCAAACACATCGACGCTGAATCAGCCGGTGATTGGACGACAATCACGGTCGATGAACATCAAAAGAACTCCAACTGGTCAATGGTGCATACAACAGCGATTAATTGGACGCAAACTTATGAAATGTCAATATTGTCCATTGTTGAAGACATGCTTACTATGGACTAAATACTAGGGTTGGCCTTGACAAAGCGAGAATAGTTGGCCTGGGAGCTGGAAGTCGATTCCCGTGAAATGTAGGAAATGGGACAACCTTCAACACCTTCGTCGCTCCCGTGAGAAATGAGTTGCACGCTAGTACTTGTAGTGCAATTTGCAACATATGTTTAACCAATGTATTGAATTTGTTAGATTTATTTACAATATGAAGCTGAGAAAGAACATCGATATCGGATGCAATGTTCTCGGGCGATGTTAAAAAACTTATTGTTCGCCAGTTGAAACTATCGAGCGATATCGATATCGGTCATATGGAGCCCATCCCTACTGAATGCTCTCTGTTCTTCCTGAGCTTCTGATTACTGAATTCCGATATCTTCGCCTTTGTATCAATGTACAGGTAATCAATTTAAAATCAATACCAACTTCTGATATCCTGAATTAAGTGCAAAGGGGATCATTTGATTCCATGGTGTTTTATTTCCGCAGTAATGGCCGACCGTGAAATTGAACCCTGTGCAAACTCTCCTTTTTTTGGCTGAAGAGCATCAAAGCTTACTCAGCCGAAGAAATAAAGCAAATTGGAAGAATTGTTTGGCTTACCATTCTGTTTATCCATATTGTGATACACCCGGTGCAATCTGAGCCTCACGGAGATGACCCCATTTTTATCAGAATCATTAATTAAAGTATGTACTGGACAAAGAAATAGACTGAGTCATTCCGTGACTGAGTCATTGCCTAATTATAGTCTATATTCTGAAAATAATTTGGTAATCATGTGATTACTCGACTGACCCAGTCATTAGAGTCGGATAGTCTGAAAGTTAAAACTGGAGGTCAGGTATTTTTCACAGGCAAATATATTTTTTGCAGTTTTCGCGGTTCACAGTGAACGAAAAATACACCACAAATAGATTCGTGACAAATCAATTTCCATACATGCCAGCCAAGCATAGGATCGACAGACAGGTTCTGCTCAGCAGCGTCCATCATGTGAGATGCCTATGCTTGGAAATTTCTTCCCTAAGTTACAATGCCGGTGAATGTGTATACAATGTGTCTAGTATTAAATATAAAATAATCCCTCTTGCCTCATTGTAAGCAATTGTTAAAATCCTTAAAATAAATAACATTGTACACAGAAGACATGAATGCAGGTCAATAGCAGAATAATTTAAACTGACAGCTTGAGCATGCAAGTGACAGTCACAGTGGGATTGTTTAGCAAAGCCTATCAACTTATTAATTAACCGTACGTTAATTCAGCTGACTTATAAGGCAGAGAACTTGTAGATTCGACCGCGAAAATTATATCCGCGGATGTTTCCTTGGTGCAAGCCAGCGAAAAATATATTTTTCTACGATTTTTCCCCACAAAAAAATGACCCTCTGAGTTGAGTAAGTCACTCACATTGACAGTGGGTGAGTGGCTCACTCAATGCGAACATCAAATTATCCAACCAAGAACAAATAATCCAATATAGAGTATGGTACATCGGTGAAGAGATGTGACATAAGTATGATACTCACAAAGAAATGGCACCACCAACCGCGGAAAACGATTAACAAATCGACAAAATATCATCACT
>KB298218.1:280659-290962 GCA_000328365.1 Capitella teleta | reverse complement strand
TGCACTTGTAAGTTGTTGGTTAATACGTGATGGGGTTTGACGGCTCCACCCAAACCAATCGGATGAAACCAGCGCCAGAACAGAAGGCCCGGGACCGGGGTTTCCCCCTACTCTTATCAATAAATCCCAAGGGTTCTTCATCCTGTATACCACCATAGGCAGCAGTACACAGCGGCCGGCCTTGGTCGGCATAGGATTGCAGTCAATCGGTTTAACCCACTGAGCTATTCGGTGCCCCCAACAGTTGGTTTGGATATAGTGTCTATAAGCACACTAGGATAAAGTTTTTTTCACTGTTTATATTTACAACACGTAACTTTTTAATAATAATTATCTTGATAGTAAGCAATAATATTTCTAAATCATTGGTTATCAATGATCAATCCAGGATCAAGCTTTACAAACCGTCAAGAATTTCGGATTATTTTCAATTTGAACCCAAGGAATACACATGACATTAGCATTAAATATGATGTTTTTCACATAAATTGTGATACTAGTATTTAACGACAAAAACACTCGTTAAGTCATAGTTCATTACTTTGAAGCCTGGTTTCAGTTACCACAGACATCAATGTGTTCAAGTAGGGACATATACTGCTCAGCACTGAACTTCCGATGACAGCATGGACACTCCAAGTCCGTGTTGCTAGCAACGGGGGCAGGACTCGATATGACGTCCCTGTGGCCAGAGTCTCTGAGTTGCAACTGGGGAAGGGGAAAGGCATAGTCAATCTCATCATAATCGCCGTCTTCATCAGCCGGCATGTTAGCCTCCTCGGATTCCCCGTCAGCGTAGAATTTGCCCCGAGCGATGAGACCGCCACTGCCGCCCTGCTGAGGAGGGTGAGGTGAACCGCCAGTGCGCATCAGATACTCGTTTTGGTACTGCTCCAACGCTCTTTGGCGCGATGCCATCAGGTCTTCGTGCTGACGACCCTGGTATTGGCTCAGCTGTAAAAGAAAAGCCAGCTGTACTGAACATATGTCAAGTGCATTCCTACAATGATTTTAAATAGAGAGTTGCTCAAAGGTCATTGTGGCAATTGAAGCATTGAATGGCTTACTTTATTTAGCATTGGAATTAATTCCGGATAATTGTGTGATTGTGCTGCTGACATTCTCTCAGTGTCTCTTACCCGTTCTTTCATGAGAGCGTGTTCACGCTCTAAACAGCTCAGTTTCTGGTGCACTGCTTGTCGATCTCTACGTTCCGACTCAAAATCTTCGGTGAGCAATTTGATTTGCGCTCTCTGAAGGTCGATAGTCTGCCTGTCGTCATCCGACCCCTGCTGCCTGCCAGGTCTCGTTAAATCTCGGATTCTTGCCTCCATTAGAGATAGGTCCTGCTGCTGGCTGTTCACTTGCTGCCGATAGCGCTCAATTTCCTGTCGAAGCATCCGATTTTCATCGTCAACCTGAGAAAAAACAGCAGACATCATAAAATACGTAAAATTAAAAAAAAACCCGAACCAAGTCACCTTAATTTTGGAGTCCTCAATCATGGCGATTTTCTTTTTATGTTCCTGAATCAAGCGATCGATGCGTTGCTGTTGCTCCTCGCTGATCTGAACTTTGTTTGCAGCGACTAATTTCTCCTCCAATTCAGCTTGCTTGGTCTGCAGTGCTGAAACGTACTTCTCGCGTTCTGAGTTGTACCCCTGCCACCTGAAAAAAAGTTCCGTCTTTAAATGCACACAAACGAAATACGACAGTGCACCTGGCATTCATCTGAATGACCTCCTGCAGTTGGTCATCCAGCCGCGAAATCTGATTCTTCAGAGCCTCGTTCTCGCAACCTGGATCGCGAGGAAGTGAAACTTCTTGGGAGAGCGACAGCTGCGAAACAACAGCATGAAGACAAACGTACACAAGACCAAATTCCCAACCTTCGAAGTTGCTGGCTGCTCCTGATGTGAAGCGGATTTTTCAATGATTAACGAGTGGACGCTTTTGGACATTTGTTCCATTTGCTGCTGGAGACTTTGTAGAGCGTTTGATTCGGATGGCAAAGTAGAGGCCTGCTGCTCTATCCGCATCTGTAATTGTCGTATCGCTTCATCCTTCGATGACATTGCAGCTGCCTTGAATATTAAAATGCAAAGTAAGCAACTGAGATTTAACATCATTTAGAACCAATATATCTCTCACTTCTGTTCCCATTCTGCCCATTTGCTTGCAATGAAAATAACCAAATTTACCTGATCAACTTCCATCCTTTGAATTTTTTGCTGCAGCCGAGTATTCTCTCTCACCAAATTGTCAAAACTTTCCACAGACACAGCCGGAAGAACGCTGTGGTCCTTCACACTCTGGTGATAGCTGTTCAGTTCGTCTCGATCAACTTGTCCGAGCCGTTTTTCTAAATCGGCCACCTGAGTTTTGTATGATGCAATTTGCACTTTCAATCGCTTATTCTCAATCTGCTGTTCATGTCCACAAGTTGAGAGAATTTCAAGGCCCCGATTGCGAGCCTGCTCGTCCTTCAATTGCTTTTGCAGCTGCGAAATCAGCTGCCGCAGCTTCTCGATCTGTTCTCTATAAATGGAACTTTCGTCGGATGATTCTGAAACTGGTCTCGAGACCTCGGGAATAGAGAGGTTGGTGAATTCGTTGACGAGCGCTTCCAATCCAGATTGGGAGAACTCTTGCGAGGGAGGAATTAGGTCAGAGAACGCTGGCACCTCCGCGGGCTGCTTCAGCAAAGGTCCACCAGGGGCAGTATGTGGAGGAGCGTCATTGGCCGGTTGCATGGTATTCACACACTCTGAAATAGGAGAGCAAAAATTCCCAATCTATTTATTAATACCAGTACATTGTGAAAGGATTCAAATTGCAAAATACATGCTGACGTTGTGAAACCATGAAGCATGAATCGTGATCAATTGAAGGATATTTTTAAAATAAAAAATCAATACCTCGGTCGGCTTCTGTGAATTAATCCATATAAGGTTCAGGTCCTCATCCTAAGCCCAAACCAAGTTATCAAAACAAATTCTTGGAGAAATACACACAAAAATTGTTGAGCCGTCGACAAATACATGCATTATATACCGGAAGGAGAATTTGAATCGGGTGTAGCTGAGAGTAAACACAAATTTAATCTCTCACAACATTTCCCCCAACGATTTCTCAACAGCTACTTCCATGTTGGCAACCAATAATATTAAAGACAGAAGAGAACCAAAGTTCTTTGATTTGAGAACTTCCTGGATCAATAATCATTACATTGATGACACACTCTTTCTTTATAACTTAAGAGAAGAAAAAAAACTGTATACCGTATTGTCTTGGTTATACGCGCAGTGCACTAAGGCAGAGACTGAGAGCATGTCGGTTTCACTGCAAGTAGACACGCATTCCACAAAAATCCATTGTAACCAGGGAGACGCGTCCACATGTGACTCATTTTTAAGTAATGCTTAAAACCACAGGCTGCGTAGCCAAAAAAACCCTGCATGTCGTCAGATCAACTAAAGATAAGCCTGCTCTATGCTTGGTACATTTATTTTGTGTACAGCATTCGAGATTGACTGACACCAGCCATTAAAATGAAGCTGATAAGAAGCGCCTACGTAATAATAAATATGGTTTGCGTTGATAAGGGCGTTGTGCGTAGTTGTGCGTGAACACTGATTATGCACGGCTGTGCATGCTCTGATTGAAGGCTGTGCATGGATTACTTTCTCTTACACTGCTGCTAATTGATTTAATGTTCATCTACAGAGGTCGTTTGAAGCAGCCTCATAAAATCTAAGTTTGTACATTTCCAAAGCATGGTTGCTGATACATGCCTCTTATAACTTTTTCCTGAATTGAGAGTCAAAACAACTTGTTCAAAATTGAGATTGCTGACACTGCCTGTAACAAATAAAGTGAGATGTCAGCACAGAGCTTGCTGCTATAAATACCTTGGCGCTTGTGGGCGTGTACATAAATTAATCAATATCTGGTTTGAAAAAGGTCGGATGGGCGTTTAATTAGGAGGGTGCTTATAATCAAGACAATATGGTACATGTGAGCAGAGTGGGTTGGATTAGGTACTGTAGAAGAGGTCCTATTCATGAGCATCTCTTTCTTCACGTAATTCCGCACGTGTGTGAAAAAGACGAGCGTTAAACATTGTTGACCCACGCTCGATCGCGGAAGAGAGATGCCGCAAAAAAAAGGGCTCGAATCCTCAAATCGTGAAAATTGAGAACTGCGAATAATGCCGGTAGCTGTTTACAATAGGTAATTAAATACTTGTAGCAATGTAAATAAAGACCACCAAACACATCATTTTCATCGTAGCAAGATTTAAAACATCACATTTGAACCAAACGACTTCCAACTACATTAGAAAATGCACGAAACATTAAAAGGGTGATTGTTTACGAGCTTAAGGGAGCTTCTAATTATGGCCTTCTTTTACTCTGTTCATTTCTAAAGCTATATCCCTCTAGTGAACTGAATGCAGCTAATAATTATGGAGGCGAAGCATGAAAATAAAACTCCTACTTCCTGATGCATAGGCATTCATATGGTAATGTGTAATATACCTAAGCCTACTAATAGAAATATGTTAAACAACTTGACAAGAACTTTATTTTACCTGTTTTAATATCTCCTTAAAGGGATGGGGAACTAAATTTTAAGTGATGTTCTATTGACTCATAGCACCAATTGATAGCATTCCGTGCCAAAAACACCATGCCTGGATGCAAGCGTAAGGAAATAATGCATTCCGAATATCGGGGTTAGCATTGCGCCTATGGGAGAATGGTTTTCATTGCGAAGTATAGGAGGCAAACGTCAGCTGATGGCTTGGTTTGGCTGATGGCTGATTGGTTCCGTTCCCCTCGTGAAACTATCGATTTCAGCCAATCAGACCAGAGCATCTTTGCCATAAAAGGACATCTTTGTTGTTTACGAAACAAAAGCGCATGCGTGGTGCACTCTGGCTGACCTTTTTACTGTTTCAGGATGAGAAACATGGTAGGTGTCCTAGAAAATCGCTTGTTAAAATAAGAAAAATAGCAAAAAATATTTTTTTTTCGCGCCTGACTGGTGGCAAAATGATTATTCTATCTATTTCCGAAAAGAAAATAAAAAAATATCCAAGGGTTTAGTCGCAGGACACGCTGATATGACGAGGCCCATTGTAACAGATGGGGAACTCGGTGTTTCATCACAGCTGCTGACGTCACGCCTAGTTAGCAATATATCGCCCGCGAAATCGTTAGCGATGATATTCCTTGTGTGGGCCAGGCATAGGAATCATTTATGGTGCATCAAATAACGACTCAAAGTCAATTTTTAACCAGTTCTCCCTCCCTTTAATTTGCACATCACATACTAAATTCTACTTGCACATACAGGACAACAATTGAAGTATCATTCTTGGAAGTTTAATAAATAAATTTGCGTACAAAAAAAATAAAAAACATTAATAATTTATTACTATTGAAAGAATTTAAAGAATAATTCACCTTAAGCCCTTTGTGTAACAATGCTGATCTGTGCATCTGATTACATTACAATTTTGAAGAGTATAATTACTTATTATTAATTAGAACCTTGATCATGCCATCATCGAGATATAATTTGCTCTGATCATTCATCACGTGTCATGGCCACTTCCTTGCACAGTTATGGGTCGTGTTTTTCTTTTAACTTCAACTTGGACCGTGACTCAGAACTAGAGATATTTTTTTACCAGCCATGCGTTACATGAAAAACGCTCCACGAGACTTTGGACAATGTCTCGCCAAATTGTCATGTGACAAGAGATTTCTACATTATATTTCTAGCATGCATAACAAGTTAACAGTCAAAACTCGTGAGACTTTAGTTGAACCTGAAACTGTTCCACAACTTCCAGGTTCTCGGTTGTGACATCCTTATCCAGTGGGCCAAAATGAGGTTTGGACCAGGATGTTGAAAGAAAAATAGGCCCGAGTGGTTGAAGGGTTCAACTGAGCATAACATGAAATAATATTAATGAATATTGAATATTATGAATATTAATTAATTTTAATTACCAAGTGTCTACGTACATACTAACAGAGTAATCCAGTTCCAACAGATTATGGCTATATGGTGGTTACGTACAGAGCAGCCTCTGTACGTTTATTATTTCTATTATTTACTGATTAACTAATTTAGTAATAAAATGAGTAGTTACTATGTTAGTGTTTGGCGTTTACTTTACCAGTAACAAGTGTTAAGTCCGAAATGACAAATGTAGTGAAATGGAATGGATGAAAACTGAAAAACGAAATTTTTAGGGCAACGAAAGTCAAGGAAAAGTCAAAAAACGAAATTGCCACGTGAATCTTTCTCAATTCAAAGTAGAATGAGTCAGTTTAAAGATGTTTACCTCATTTAACATTCAGCACAACGCGTTTTGGGATTTCCAGCGGAACTACCCGAGAAAAACCATGAATATTCATCGACAATGGTTTGATTCGTATCTGAGCAGATGTTTCGACGAAAAAATTTTATTCACGAAACGTTATTCGCCGCCCAGGGCTTCAGGGTCAGCGTTAGGGTAAGGTTTAGGGTATGGCTATTTCTAACCCGAACCCTAACAAGTCTGACGAATTCACGTAATGCCACATAATGCCAGGTTCAAGCGTAAGCAAGCGAAATGCCATGGTATTATCGCCCAAATAGCGAAACGTGGATATGTAAATCATTTCTCCGTATCATATATTACGACATCGAGAGTGAGAAAATGTTGATTGTTGTGGCAAAGGATTGCCATTCCTTGGAATTTACCTGGGAATAGTTGTCCGATTTGGTATACCCCTCCATACTATATGCGCAGTGAAGATACGGAGGACGGAAAGTGTCCAGTTTATCATTTGCATATCACTGATGGACGCCGAGTTGTGCGGGTGAGACGGAAAGTTGTGTGGAGTTGGGTGAAAAGTTGTGTGGAATTTGAATAATCATTACGAAAAGAAAGTTCCAACGAGTGAATTTGGGAGATGATATATTTGCGCATGGTTGCGATCGGTCGTATTTTTCGGAGCTGCGACAGAACGTCGAGGAAAAAGACCTCTCAAAATCCGGATTTTGAAGATCAAGATAAAACTCCTGGGAATTGATTAACCTCTACATATCTGCTTATATTGGATATAAAATTTTGGAGTGTCATTCACTCGATTTCCAAGAAATCCATATTGGAAATTTGACAGCTGCATGAGCTTGAGTGAATTTGTCGTTTTGGATTTCATTCTATTGCATATGAAAACTTCTGACAACAAACAAAACTTTTTGTACTGTGACACTTCCTTGTTATAGTTGCTGACCATTATAATACATGACCCTTTAAATGGGATTTCAGATAAAATTCGACAAATGAGTGGTGAAACCAAACCCCCAGATAAAAAAAAATAAAATAAAAAAATAATAAAAAGCGAAACTAACCCAGAAAGGGACCAATACTACAGCAAGCCAGCCGAGTGCAAGGAGGTCAGCCTTGCTAAAAAAAAATAAAACAAGAGGCAAGAAGGGTGAAGGAAACATCAGATCCTGCTTCCGAGAAACAAAACCAGCAAGAGAGTGACCTGTCTGAGGAGGCGTCTGGAGGGGATGCTGACACCATCTGGGTATGTGCACTTTGTGACTATAAAGCAGGAGACGATAAGGCTAAAATGATGGAATGTGAATTGTGCTCACTATGTTTCTGTTTCAAGTGCTTGGAACATGCATGATCAGGTGTATGAGTACATGACACGGGATGATGCCTTATGGGTATGTACTGTTTGCTGCTCAAAAGTAAGGCATTCTCTCTCTTGACTACTCTTATCGATAAATCCCAAGACTCACCCCAGGAGAAATCCAACTACCAGAATACGACTTACATACCAACCTCCCCCATTCTAAGCGAGGAGTGGCTATCTTCACACACAAAAAAAGGATCTTGAAGGCTTCAACAATCGAATGCATCTAATCCACACCTTTCAAAGAGCAATGTTGGGCAACCTTAAGGCTGAGAAGTAGAGACACAATCAAAGTGGGGTGCATCTACAGATCACCTAATAGTGACCAAATAAACAACGAGAACCTCCTTCGCATACTGCCAACAGTCTCAGCAGAGAATACGCACTCCCATCTTTTAATCTGATGTGATTTTAACCCACCATATATCAGATGGGCAGATAAAATCCCCTTAACTCGTTCTTCTGAAAACTCACTGAGTTCAAAGTTCATTATTTGTTTGAATGACAGCTTTCTATGGCAGCATGTCACAAAGCCGACACACAAGAGAGGCAACACTACGGCGAGCACACTGGATCTGGTGCTCACTAACGAAGAGGATATGATTGACGAGGTCAAAACCCTGGCTCCCATTGGAAAGAGCCACCTCAGCGTTCTTTCTTTCACCTTCAAAGGCTATACATACACTCAAGAAACGAGCAAAACAATCCCAAACTTGAAGAGGGGCAACTACGATATTCTGAGGACTGTATATATAGTCAGCAACACAGAATTCAGCAGCAGAGGGGACCAACGGATCCAAAGCAATTGGGAATTTTTCGGTGAAACTCTCAACCATGCAATAGATCAACCCATTTCCAAAGTAATGATCGATCCATCAAAGGCAAAACCAGCCGAATGGATAGATAGATCCATACTAACAAAAGTGTGGCAAAAAGACAGACAATACAAGTACATGGGTACAAGATCAGAAGAGGACTACAAATCTTACCGCAGAATCTGAAACCAAGTGAGATGGAACACAAGAAAAACAAAGAATAATTATGAAATAAACCTCGCACATGGAGTCAAAATCAACCCTAAAGCAGTCTTCAGGTATATAAACTCAAAACTAAAAACTAACTTTGAAATACCAGATTTCATACATAATCGTACAAGTGCCACAACTACTAAGGAAAAAGTGGAAGCACTGAATAAGTTCTTCTGCAGCGTCTTCACCAAAGAACAGACACTGACGCCACACGATCAACAGAGAGCACCCGACAGCCCAACCATAGCGGATCTGAGAATCACGGAAAAAATGGTTAGGCAGAAGCTGAACAAACTGAAGATTGAGAAATCCCCTGGTTCAGATGGCCACACCCCAGAAGAGCGTATTGGGACCTCTACTATTTGTCATTTATATAAATGACATGCCGGAAGTAATCCAAAGTACGGTAAAACTGTTTGCTGACGATGCCAAACGTTTCCGAACCATCAACTGCTCCACAGATTCCATCAGATTACAGCAGGATATACTGAATTTAGATAACTGGGCGTAACAGTGGCAAATGAAGTTCAATTCCAACAAATGTTTCACTTTACATATCACCACAGCAATTACCCCTAAAAGTCAATATGAATATAACATAGGCAATGAAAAGATTGAAGCTGTTCCATCGATCAGGGACTTGGGGTTATAAATAGACGCAAAACTGGGTTTTAAAGAAAATATAAATAGCAAAATCCAGACAGCAAATAAGTGCTCGCCACCGTTAGAAGATCGTTTGATTTCTTAGACGCAGAGACTCGTCTTCCTTTACAAGTCCCTTATTCGACCACAACTGGAATATTGCAATGCAACAACATTTCCGAGAACCATCAGAGCGATGAATGCAATAGAACAAAGCTGCTTTCAAGCACCCGTAATCTCCCCTACGGAGATAGACTAAAATACCTTAAAGGGAGGGAGAACTGGTTAAAAATTGACTTTGAGTCGTTATTTGATGCACCATAAATGATTCCTATGCCTGGCCCACACAAGGAATATCATCGCTAACGATTTCGCGGGCGATATATTGCTAACTAGGCGTGACGTCAGCAGCTGTGATGAAACACCGAGTTCCCCATCTGTTACAATGGGCCTCGTCATATCAGCGTGTCCTGCGACTAAACCCTTGGATATTTTTTTATTTTCTTTTCTGAAATAGATAGAATAATCATTTTGCCACCAGTCAGGCGCGAAAAAAAAATATTTTTCGCTATTTTTCTTATTTTAACAAGCGATTTTCTAGGACACCTACCATGTTTCTCATCCTGAAACAGTAAAAAGGTCAGCCAGAGTGCACCACGCATGCACTTTCGTTTCGTAAACAACAAAGATGTCCTTTTATGGCGAAGATGCTCTGCTCTGATTGGCTGAAATCGATAGCTTCACGAGGGGAACGGAACCAATCAGCCATCAGCCAAACCAAGCCATCAGCTGACGTTTGCCTCCTATACTTCGCAATGGAAGCCATTCTCCCATAGGCGCAATGCTAACCCCGATATTCGGAATGCATTATTTCCTTACGCTTGCATCCAGGCATGGTGTTTTTGGCACGGAATGCTATCA